>WTSP01002756.1:48878-67717 GCA_025331215.1 Actenoides lindsayi
CCTTCCTTCCTTCCTTCCTTCCTTCCTTCCTTCCTTCCTTCCTTCCTTCCTTCCTTCCTTCCTTCCTTCCTTCCAACTGAAAAGTTTATATTAGGTACTGAGGCTTTGCCTCACAGAAAAGCTAGAAATAATGATCTCATATAAATGGATTAATGTAATGTATTTAAAAATGAAAAGGATTAAGCTCCTGCTAAATTATTTAGGTCTGCTTATGAATATACATGCAAGTATAGACAGAGCTTTTCCTTTTATTTTTTACTTGAAGACTAGTTGTCTTTTAAGAAAAAGAAAGAAAGAAAAAAACCCGTATCAAATAACAATGAAAATTAAATCCTTCTCCCTTATTTAACTGAGCCCTTGCTCTGTAAACAAACGTGACCTCTGTCTTGTGTTGGTGGCATTAAAGGTGCTGATTTCTGCATTCAGCTCCAGACATTTTTTTACTTGAGTTAGAGGAAATGAGATGGGAACCTCTCCTCAGACAAAAATATAATTCCACTCCATTTCAGACACATTGTAAAGACGACTGGATTTCCATGCAAGCAGAGCTGTGAGCCACTGTTAGTGTATCTATAAAGGATAGTCATGCTGAGATAGTGACAGGTCCATATATTAAAGCTTCCCAAGCTCATAGTTAAGATCTGAATCTGAAGAATTGCAGGCTGAGTGATGCATAAATATATTACAAGAAAGACAGGAGGGCAGTGACAACCAAAATTACAATTGTAAAGAGCTTCTTTCTAACTCCATGCTTCAACCACTCAAAACCCTGAAATACTCACTCTAGTGATTGAAATATTCCCAATTTTGGCATCTTCAGCATGATACTAGAAATATCTGAGCAGGAACACTTCAGACATTACATTTGGATAGGAGAGTGAGGAAAAAAATGAACGCAACTTAGCCATTATAAAAAGATTATTTCAATGATCTTCTGAGCAGTTTAAATGATGAAGCATCAGTAATTGTGAAGGTGAAATACAAAGAAATAACCTTCTCTGCATATGTATTCATATGGGTTCTAATTCACATCCGTACGACGTAAACCAAACTGAAGGTTGTTTTACAAGGCACACACTCAAAAAAACAATACCCACAAGCTGACATCTTCTGACAAAAATGTTCCATCTTAACCAGCATCTTGTACGTCGATAGATGACACTTTCTGTATCATAAATTGCAACACGTTGTAGGCAATATTATTTTGGTCCCAGATAAAGATGTCAAAGAACCTCCTACACTGGCATTGTTATATGTTATTTCAGAGCTGTAACTTACATCTCATACTGCATCTGACACAGAGCAAGAGAAGTTCTGAGATGATATTTACTGCAGAAGACGAGACGGGTTGGATTCTCCTGCTCCAATCAATCCCCCCTCCATGCAGTCTTACCTGAAGAAAGGTAAGCTACTAAGCTAGGGAGATGACAGGTTCAGCCTCATTCATTGACCATGCACGGAAAGCAAGTGATCCAGAAGCAAGTGGTCCAAATATTCAGTGTTCATTTTGACAAATCAATTGTGGCCAGTTTTTGATCTGACTGGATAAGAAAATTCCAAATATTTTCATGTAGTGACCGAAAATAAAAAGCAACAATGCTTGTTTAACAAATGCTATCTAAACATCAGCAGGTAGAGTTTCAGAAACCCTAACAAGTCTTGCAAGAAATTCTGTAAAGACTTGAAGCCTAAGGATTATTTTTGTTTTACTTTTCCTCATCTGATTTCCCTTGTCAGGAAGTGCAACTAAAAGATTTCCAGTCTCAAGAAAACTGCCAAAGTCGGACCAGTCATTGTAGTCCAGCTTCAGTGTGTGGCACTTCCTGTCCTAAAACCTGCTTCTTCTGAAACCAGCTTGATATTTGGAAATTCTGACTTACCACAGCATCATACTGTGGGTATAGGGGAAGGGAAAGCTTTAATATAACAGCCAGCTAAGTGGAATAGATGCCTCCACAATTTTCTCCATCCTGGAGATCTCCAAGATGCAAGTGGACAAAACCTTGAGCAACCTGGTTTACATTCAGTATGGATCCTGCTCTGAGCAGCAGGGCTGACTAGAGACCTCAGGAAGTCCCTTCCAAACTGAAGGAGGGCCTGATTCTGTGAACCCATTTGATGCTCATCATTTTGAATACAGGAAAAGAAAGGATTCGCTTCACTTTCTCTTTTTAGAAACTGTAAGAACATGCTAGAAATACATGTAGCCATAGCTGGTTTGTACTTAGAAATTTTGTCAATGGATCAAGAAAGTGGTGTCAAGCCTGGCTCTCTTCAAATCAGTGGCATAGATTCTTAGGAGTAATGTCAGAGCCAGGATTTCATTGCATCTGCTACTTTGATAAGCACTCGCCCTAGAAGTGCAAGCTGTTCAGATCCAAACACTAAACATCATTATGCATCACAAGAGTGCCAAAATGAAGCTACCAGGCTTTAAAGGAAATCTGTACACAGCAGTAGCACTGACTTTGGAGCTCTGGGAAAAAGGAAGAACTCTGTTTAGTCACCAAGACTTCAGATACCTCAGTTCAGAAATGTTTGTCCTATCCTGAGACTCAATTTATGAATCTGAAAAAAAAAGATTCAGGCCATAGAAGGGATTATCAGGCAGTGGTGTTACGCTACATTATAAGACTCACACCTTGACAGTCCTCACGGTGTCTATGCGAGTTTAGAGTGCGATTTCTTGATGGGGAAGATGCTGAAAAGAGAGGGAGAAGGATTCACCTTTTCCTGACCTTTACTATTAGAGTCCACCGAAGAGAGAAGATGTTTTACTGGGAAACTCAATACAGGAATTCGGTCTGAAACTACAAGATAATGACCTGCTTCCTGATGGCCACCTTTTTTAAAATGAAATACATTTAGAAATGCTCTCGACTGTATACCAACAACTTGTCATCCAGATAGAAACAGAGCTGCACATTTCTCAAGCTGAAAACTGGAATATTTTCTGCAGTTGTGGTTTTTGTTACCTCAGTATAAACTCCCGTTTGACTGCATTTGAGATTCCTTCATATATATATTTCGTGTGCATCAGGTCCTCATGCTTTGCTATCACAAATATTATGAAAAAAGACGTTTAAAGCCCGAATAATTACATTCTGTGTGAAAGAGAATGTAAATGAGGTTTTCATGAGCTTATTTAAAAAGCAACAGCTCCCATGCATTATGGTGGATGGCAGCCTGACTCATCCAAGAGAGAAGAGGAATAACATGTCTTATACAAGCAGTCATAATTAAACACCTATCTGAATGTCTGAGCCGGGTACCCGTAACAGAAGAGAGGCTGTCATTCGTTACCGATGGGATCTACAAATTTCACTGACGTTTTCTATTATTATTTTCCCATTTTTCAAAATTATCTGGTGAATATTATTTGCAGTTATGAGAACATGAACGAGCACAATATTTTCCAGAATGAAAAACACGTAAAAAATTCTTCCGATAAACATATTTAGGCATTGTCCTATCTTTAAAAAAAAAAAAAAAAAAACCATTAAAATAAAGAGGGTGATTATGCTTTATTTAGTTATTAAATTCATTTTCTTGTAAATGCAAAGATACAACGAGGCTACAAAAAGTAGCATTCTGCTTGGATGCTGTTTCACGTGAAAAACTGTTACACAAGAATGTGCAGATTCTGGCAACATCACAAAACATTTTCTTCAACAATTCCAAGTTAGATTGCAGTACTGAATTCAGTATTGTTTCATTTTATGCTGACTTCTCATTTGTTTATTTATTTGCGGTGTTATATCTACACCACTGAAACAAAATATTTCAATGTTCAGTGGGTTATCTTTAAAATGAGATCTGTTTATGAAACATTTTGAAATGTCAGCTTTTCCACCAGATTGAAGATGAAAATTGTTTTCAAAATGTGAGAACTTCCAGAGAGGTGGAATTTCTGTTCTCCTCCCAAAGGTAGCAATGAGGCCTAGTGATCACAACAGGTAAAGATGTTAAATTTTCTGCTCATCATTCCATGCTTTCATGACCAGGAACGGGTCAGTGGCTCCATGTGAGCAAAAACCCCTTCAGCTGACAGCAAGTGCCTCCAAATGAGAAGAAACCAGCTGAGGCTGGGCAAATATCTGAACGTCATCTTTTCTGCTGCACACACAAATAGTTTTATGTGACTGATTCTCTCGGTATCTTCAACGCTGAAGAAATTATTTTTAGGGACAAAAGGAAGTCTTCCAGCTATGTATATAACTTCATGTAGATAAAGATGATAGCCTGAATGAAAATCAAGCCAGTAACATGCTCACGTAAACTACGATGGCCAAGTCAGATGATCTTTTCAGAAAAAAAAAAAAGAATAAAACCTGTTAGTATGAGTATCTCTAGGTACCTTGGTCTTGAAAATCAGATACACAGCTGGTATGTAATACTGAAAAGGTTGAGACCTGTTTGGTAAACACAAGAATGTTCCCTTTGGTCAAAGCAAAGTGCAAGCAATACTTCTTAGAAATATTTTGCTACCCAATTGCAAGAAACCATTTTAGAATGTATCGGAAGATTTTGTTAGAAAAGATGAAGAATATACCCTTAAAAGTCCTGCTAAGAAAGTGGAGCTCAAGTTAGAAAAATCTGTCATTTGAATTCAGCTATTTCAGACTGAAATGAAATGTCTTTTTTCCATCCTCAATTTATAAATAGGATTCTTTGCCATATATATGATGTGTGTCATAACTTTTCCCAAACGTCTTTCCCTCTTTTCTTTGCTAATTATTGATTCTTCTCTAAGTTCCATGAGGTCTCTAGCTTTATGAACACAGAAAGAGGTGACATTGAGGTTAAAAGATTAACTGGTTTTATACCATGTATTTGAACGAAGAACATACCAATAGCAGTTTGTTGGCTGTATGGACTAAGAACAGGAGTAGCATGGACATGGTCTGTTAATGAAACTTCAAGAATAAAAAGCTAGACAATAAAACATTATTGAGATAAAGAACTTGCTCAAGTGTTTTAGAATGTTTTTGGAAATTTGGGGGAGTAGGGAAAAAGAAATGGCTGATACTATTGGGTTGGTTGGGGTTTTTTTGATGTGATGAATAGTTGACACTTTAGAGGTGTTACTAATATATTTGTGAAACAGTAAGCATGGCTTTACAGCACTGGAAAATGACAAATATGCCTACTATTAAAGTCAGAACTGTGCTACCACCTCAGACATATACTTTTGGTCTAATAGCATATTCCTGAAGATATAAGAATAAAAATGTGAAAGAAAAGGAATCGATATCCCTGACTTTCAGAAAGAACCAAACATTTCTATAGATGACACGCAGAAGTGAGATCATAGCATTAGAACGCAAATATAGAAGAAACTTTTGTTCCTAGAGAAGTTTTGAAAATGTAGGTGATATTCTGCAGGACTGACATGATAGTGGAGCTAGTCCAAACAAAATTAAGTTCCAAAATTAAGCAGTTCTTTCTGCCTGTGGAACATGCATATATGTGTCTATACATATGCACATACATACACTTGGAAATAAAAATATATAATTGTCTGTGTATATACAAATATATATATACACACACATATATACTTGGAGATACAATAGCATCCTGTTCAATACTTCTGGTAGTAATAAGTACTTTGAAGGACTGTAATGCAGCATAAGTAATATAGTCAGAATTTCCCTGAAAAATGTTTATCCAACAGCTTTTTCTCTCCCTGCCCCATCCCCCCCTCCATCCCCCCTACCCTACCCCATCTCCAAGTATTTCTAGTTTTATCTCACCGAGATCTTGTGAACATTTTTTTTTTTTTCCTTTTTCTTTCTTTCCTGGAACCCCTCCAACCTCTAATAATTTTTTTATGTATTCCATTCCTATTTCTGCCACTGGAGTGCTGCATATTAGCCGTCAAGTCTTTCCTCCTTGAATGTGTCTATGCTGTGTCTAATTGGCAATGCCAGGAATATTATTAAAAACTTGAAGAAAGTAATAAATTCAGTGAAATAATTTCTTTGCTGCTTTTTCTATTTGAAAAGAAACCCCTAACAGAAATTGATTTCTGAAACTACATCAGTTGTTTCAGTGGTTTGCTCATGCACCCTATGGACTTGAGCATTCTATAGACTAGTAATTGTTCATTATTTGTTTGTAGGTAATTTTTCATCCCAAATTGTGCTCTACATGTAAAAAAAATGGACTGGGAAGAACTTGTTTCTCAAGTTATCGCAGCCTTGCACAAAATACAGAAAGCTGAAGTCTGTTTCTGAGAATCTGTATGTTCTCCTATGAATCCTGAACTTTTCCTGCCACTTTCGCCTCCAGGTTACACTAAAGAGACAAGGTAACAATGATTCCAGACTCCACTCCTGACCAAAACTCATACTTGGTAAGAAAATGAACTATTTGGTGGAGTTCAGAGATGTTATGATACTTAGAAGACATGTTTGCCACAGAACGGGAGTGAGTAATTTGTCCTCCAATGCTTAGCAGTACAATTTAGTCCTTGTTTGTAAAAATGACACAACGACAGACAGAACTAAACACTTAGTTTATTTTTATTTTCACTTGTTTACTCATCTTTCCTGAATTTTCTTCCCTGTCTCCTAACTTTATGTACCATGATAGTTCAAGCTGGTTCTCAGTCAAATGAGAACATCATGCCTTCCTTCTCTAGCCTGTGGATTAGCTTTTGTGCCATCTCTGTTTGCAGCCATGTCTAACCATGAGTGAGTCATTTCACAGAGGTGATTAAAAAGTTGTACTTCATTTCCAGTTCACAGATTTCACTTTTTCTTTTTACTCACTGTGAATACACTAATGCATGCAGAAGTTATGATCGAAAGTTCTGAGTAGCTCTGTGAAGAATTAACTGCTATCTATTGAATTAGCAGGAACTTAAATTGATCACAAAATTGAGTAGAGTACACTGATGCTTTATGGAGAGAAGTTTGCTCTTCTTTTTTTCCAGGTTCTCTCAGTAACTACCCAATAACCGATAACGTAGTCATTTGATATTGTTACCAAAAATATCTGAAAACAACTCGATATGTAGCTTAGTCAAAGAGCATTCCTGCTACGTGATAACCACTCAGAAGCAATGATAAATGAATTTTCCTCGTTGATTATGGAGAGGTGACTGATGTGGAGGAAATGGTGAATAACAACAACGGAAAGAGAGCCCGTAGCTTAGAGAGGTAAAAGAGAAAAGGACGCTGTCTATTCAGGAAGATTTTGCACGTTGTTCTCTGTATTTGCTTAAGAAAACCACCATACAAGCATGACTAAAGCCAGAGAAAGACCATGGATTTTGTGGAGAGAAGGGAGAAATTTGTGTCACATGATTGTAAACTACAGCATCTTGGGAGTGAGATACTCAGTAAGGATTCAGTACAAGATCTATAGTCATCTAAGAAACATTGCCACGGCTACTTGATTAAAAAATACTGTTGTAATTTAACAACAAATATACATTATCTAGCATAAAGACTACCTAGAAGATCTTAAAAACAGTTGTCAGGATGATACTCATTCAAGAAGGGAGTTGCTCCTTGGCTCAACCAATGGCACTGACACTATGCATCTACTCTGCTCCTGCTATTTTCTGTCAGTGAGATGAGGGAGAGCAGGAAATCACTAATGAAAATTTTAAGGTGAAAAAAAAATAAAGCGAGAAATTCTAAATAATAATGACTGAGCAATTTGCTTGAATTACTGAGTTAAGCATTCCAGAGAGATTGTTTCAATTCAGTCAAAACTAAAATTATGCATTATGTTAGGAAGAAACCCACCCCAAACCAACAAAGCCAGCCATATACATAGAACAAGGACCTCATCTTAAGAATCAGATACACATCAAATAGCCACAGCATCCCAGCAACTCCAGGTGAGCTTCTGGCAAGCAGGGTTCGTCCAAGGGGCAGTTAAGATGGATAGATGAACAGGTTGTGGCAGGCACAAGGAACCTACGATTGCATGGAATTGGTGGGATGAAAACTAGAAAATGCTACGGATTCAGATTCCTGCATATTTAGAAGATCTTAAAAAAGCTCAAAGGACTGAGAGAAGAATCTCAGCAGTGACGTAAGGATTACCAAAATAGTTTATAGTGAGGAGTTTTAAACAGCCGAACTATTTATCAAAACAAAGCCAAAGAGATGACTTGATGATAGTATAAAAGCCTTTTTGATTAGTGACAGAATAAAAGCACCTTTTTACCCATCTTTTCCATCCAGCCACTAACATATCCATCCATCCTCCACACACGCAGTCGCTCGCACAGCACTGACAACCACCCTGCCAATAATCTACAGGGCAGATATCAAATACTGTGAAGAGTGGAGAAGAGGAATGGTTCTCATGTGTCTATTCCTGTGTCATGAGACTGTTAATGCTGCTGTTCATTGGCCTCAGAGAACTGACAGTTTGAGGTAGACAGGGACAGTTTCAACGACAACCTAGAAAGGGTGAGGAATTAATGGCATATGGGTAAAACTAATCTGTATTTCTGTTGTTAAGATGATCCATTAGACTGTCTTGGGAAACTGTTTAATTAATAGCAACACACTGATGGGGATTTAAAATCACAGCAAATGACTGAAAATAGCAATTTCTCATTGAGACAAGTAGTCATTTCAGAGCTACTGTAAACTGTTCTGTCTCAGATCGATTTCAAATCATAACTGCAAAGCCTAATAGCCTGCATTCATGCTGATGCTAATGCCTGTAGAGTTACTCAGCAGTTCTAGGCCACTACTGAAATGTGGCAGCTTTTTTTCAGGCCTTCTTTGTGGGTTTTTTTGAGTTACTTATACATAACCGAGAAACTATGATAGAATTCAGACGAGACTTCCTAGACAAACAGAGACTTTATACTTCACTATCATTTTCTGAATCCTGCCTGTGAACCTGACGGGTTTGTTTAGGAGACTTTAGAGCTATGTCTAGATTTTTCAAAACATCCTCTATCTCATATTCAGTTTGAAACACAGCTTGGTAAAGCGCGTAGGCTAAATTATCTGCTGTTTTCCCGTTTGTAATCTGCTTCTGCACAGAATGTATAAGATTTTGCCGGGGGTAGAACAGCTGTATTTTATATCCACTTTCCACTCGCTCTCTGCAAATTGAGTTTAATCATTCATGGTGCAAAGCAGGAGAGAAACAAACTGCATGTGGCCTAACTACGAATCCTAGTGGAATTAATTCGTGTACCTCACTGTTTCCTCCAGCACTTCCCCCCAAGATGTACTTCTCCAGTGAAAACCTGTAGATGAACTGTTTCGAAGCCTGAAGTAGTTAGGACATTTCGGTGTCTGCCTTGTCTGTGCTCTCACTGCAGTAACCAGCAACATTTCCATCCGTTTGCCTGAAACACAGAAACCACGTGAGCGGACTGAAACGGTGTGCCAGGTATCCACGAGCTCTGACCCCAGGATGAAGCAACACTAGGTTTCAGAGTGATGTTCAAGAGACCTTGGAAGTATCAGTTATGAAATACCTGCTCACTCATGTTGGCTTATGTCCCAAAGCATTACAAAAACGTAGAGCTTGTTAATAGGTCTTTATTCCAAACCGCTGTAATTTTTGAATTTCTCTATCTCTCTTTTTTCTTTTTTGAAATAGGAAAAGTTCTGGCTTGAGTTAGAACAACATAAGGAAGAAAAATTAACATCACACAGAAAATCAGAGCAGAAAGCTGCAGTCTTTTAAAAGCAACAGCAGAACGTGCCTGTTGCATTCTGATTTCATTCAGCAATCTACAATCCACAAATGTAAGCTGTCAATTAGATCCTTAGTACAAGACTGGGTCCAGATGGGCAGTAATAAAAAAGTAGCTCCCAAGTTGGTAGTGAAATCACCTCGGCATAATCTAGACCATGATGTGTTAAGGACCTTTTAGGGATATTTTAAATAGGAGCTGGGTGAGACTCAACAGTGCTAAGTGGAGGTAGTTCGTGACTTGACTGAAAGGTCTTGCAAGAGAGGAATGATTTTTTTTCACACAGGTTCACCTCCTAAAGATCAAAAATAGTGGTTAAAAAAAAAAAAAAGAGAAGCCCTCAACCTCCTTGTGATTTGTACTGTATCCCTTTATATCCTTTCATCGTACCATATCCCCTCATCCACCTAACAAGTGCTAATGTGCTTGAAGCAGAGAGGTTGTATGAAGCACCAATTTCACTGCTAAAGGTAGTGGAAGATATATGTCTGTTGGTCTTTAGCCAGGGCATTCACTGGACTTTGGCAGTCTTTGCAAAATTATGAAGGCAGGCTGTCATCTGAAATGAGATCAGTGGTGATAAGCCAAAAAAATGAAGGAAGCAAAAAAAATCCCTGATATCAAAAGAGACATTTCAGCTGCAATAATTAACTACCCTTCTTGTATTAGAGAAAAAAGGGCAGAGCAAAATAGCAGCTATTCAGATAACTCTTAACAAAACCTAAAGTAGCTGGCTGGGACAAGCTCCATTTAAATTTAAGGGTGACTCAGTAATGAATAGAGAGACATGAGACAATCTACAACAGCTTGATTTAGGTAAGAACCCCAAACTTTGCCTGAATACCTCCGCAGCTTCATTAAATTGGCATGGCTTTCTCAGAACTGCAGGACTTCTCCTAAGAAGTGTGCATTTGTCTGCTCTCGTATTCAGAGACAATTTTGATAGGACTCTTGTACATGTTCTGCACAGTAAAGACCCCACTCTTACTTCACACTGTTGGAAATGACAAATAACCTTCTTGAGTCTGCCCGAGTTTTACTGATGTCAAACTTGCAGGAGAACAGATTGCAGAACAGGAGATAAAATGAAATATCCAATCAAAAGAGTATCTGGCAACATCAGAATGTCCATTGCTGAATTAAATCAGATATGGTTGTGCCAAGTACTTCTCTTAACTAACTTTCTTCAGTGATGTGTAACATTTAGTGAGCAGATGTTCTGTGAACTGCTGCCATTTTACAAAGATTTATTTCTAAATGTATATTTCAATGTATTAAAAAAAAAAAAAAAAAGGTTCCTCTAGGTGAATTTAATTTGCAATTAGATTCCATTTAACATCCTACTGCCAACAATTGCCTGAAAAAGAAGTTTCTAGCTAGCTAGCTAGCTACAACCCTGTGCTATAGGAACACACACAGAAGGGTAACATCCAACCGATGACCTTAGGAAGACCATAAACAAAACCTCATGGCAGCTGATCCACTGCAGTCAAAAGAGTGAGTGAGCAGATGGGCTTTCCACAGCCACACAGAGGTTAGCACAGTCTGAAGCTGCTGGAGTCAGGGGAGTGGTGGAAGATTGGCTACTGGCAACACTTCACCACCAAATCCCACACAAAAACCATTCAGGCAGAGAGGAGAAATGTCAAGATTGCCTAAGATCACCTGAATGCTGGCGAATGAGAACCGAGGTGGCTGTACCCAGAGCTGTCCCTTAAACCTGCTAATGGCTGTTAAGATTCCTTACTGAAATAAAGTTTCTCTTAAGATAAACTTCTGTTGTAATATTGCCTGGTTCTCCATCCAACTGTTGCATTTCTGATGTTCTTGGAATGTATTTATCACTCTCACTGCAGTGTTTATTCACAAGAAGAAGGGAGATTCAGACTGGAGAGAAGGAAGGAATTTTTAACACTGAGGGTGGTGAGATCCTGGCCCAGGTTGCCCAGAGAGGTGGTCGATGCCCCGTCCCTGGAACCATTCCACGTGAGGTTGGCCAGGGTTCTGAGCAACCTGCTCTAGTTACAGATGTCCCTGCTCCCTGCAGGGGTTTGGACTAGATGACCTTGAAAGGTCCCTTCCCACCCAAACCATCCTGTGGTTCTATGAGTCTATTAAAAATGGAGAGCTATCCCTTTGAAAGAGGATTTCATCCCATGGATTCCACGATGGGATGTGAAGATGGGCATGGCTGAAATACTGAAAGGCAGTTTTCCCTTTGCAAGTACTCTTTTGGAGCTGGATGAGGCATAATATTCCCTGAAATGTCTTCAGTGTTATCAAAAAACTGAGAAATTTGACATTTCACCCTGAGTCATGGTCCCAACACTCCTAAATGCTTTCAGCAGCAACTGCTGGAGATTTCATTCAGACTTGTTCACTAGACGTGTCTTCTGCTGGAACTGGTCCACTGACGCAGAAGAGTCAGTGACTGCTTTAATGATACCCTATGTGTCAAGCAATCATATGGGAAAGGGAGGGATGAAGCCCACAAGCCAATAAACATTTCATTTGGAAACATATCTCCAGTAGGGCAGCAGAGACTTTCATGGGGTAAGAACTATATAAATAAGGGAATAACTTTGAGAATACTGGCCTCTATATTCAATATAAGGTCATACAGCAAGACAACAGCAAAGGCAGGCAGGCAAAACTCGTGTTGCTCATCCTGTGTTCACCACACTTGACAATGCCCCAGCTGTGGGTGACACAAACCATAAGGTCCTCAGAGGTTAAAATGCAAAGTCAGATGCCAGAAATTTTTTACATAAATTTGTATATGGGATGATCTTTTTCCTACTTAAGCCTTTCCATTTATCTTAGAGACAGAAAGCTCTGTAAGCTGATTATTCCCCAGTGCATAATAACCAGCCAGTGCTTTGGTTACAGTGTGGCAGTGCGTGATCAAATACAGAAAAGGGAAAAAAAAAACAACTTTCCATGTTTTTTAAAAATGAATTTGTGAAAGGTCTTAATTCCCCCCGCCTTCAAAAGATTACTATCTGACCCTTTCATTGTCTCCCCATCCTTTGGGAGAGTAAAATCCCTGCCTCTGATGGCTTAAGCCAGCAACAGTCTCTGTTCCCTTTAGTCTTTGCTTCATTCTACAATCTTGTAGGAGTGTCCTTGCCAGGGAAGTGTCAAGCAAAAGAAACCCACCAAATACTGAGTCCTCAAACCCTGCATTTCTGGGGATCATTCACCTTTCTTCCAGAGGAGGGAAGTTCTGGTGGCCTTCTAGAATTTGGAACTACCAATTCTAAAAGCTTGAACTGCATAGGGATCAATACAGTTACAGGCAAGAAAACTGTTCGGCCCCCAAGCTAGAAATTTCATGCAGTTACTGGAAGATGCATTTTACAACTGACATAAAAAGAGGGAGGGAGCCCATTTATATCACACACATTCCCACACTATGGCTTTGAGTAAGATGTAATATGGGAAATGGAGGGAAGTCTCTGTTATTTCAATGCTACCTTCTAATTTCACTGTATTATACTGAAATCTTTCAGTGCATTTAAACTATTCTAATAATTTTCCACTTTCTGTAACAAAGTATAAGATTCAAAGAGATAATGCAAATTATTAAAAGCATACGTAACAAACTGTGAACTTTGCAGACTGATAAATAAAATAAAAGTTCCAACCCAGCACAAACATTTCCTATAGACAGTAGGAGCAGCGAGGAGTGCAAGCACTGTGCCCAGAGCTACCAGTTTACAGACCCGTGTGAGGTCACAATAGATGTCTGACAGTGCTACTAAATTAGCCCCATCACACATCCTGAACATCTCTGTGATACACGTATGAATCGTAATCTTTTAGATTCTGGTCTACCCACAAACTAAAACCAGAGCATGTCACTGTATTAAGGGATGGATGTCTTCATCGATTCATTTTCTTGTTTCTAAGAGCGTAAAAAAAATCAATTTTTAGTTCCTTTTTTGTTGTTGTTGTTAATTGAATTACACTTCAGGGAGTGGAGCATCTCCCTGCTGAGGAAAGGCTGAGGGAGCTGGGGCTCTTTAGCCTGGAGAAGAGGAGACTGAGGGGGGACCTCATTAATGTTTATAAATATGTAAAGGGTGAGTGCCAGAAGGATGGAGCCAGGCTCTTCTCAGTGCTGTCCAGTGATAGGACAAGGGGCAATGGGTCTAAACTGGAGCATGAGAGGTTCCACAGAAACATAAGGCAAAACTTTTTCAGTGTGAGGGTGAGGGAGCTCTGGAACAGGCTGCCCAGAGGGGTTGTGGAATCTCCTTCTCTGGAGACATTTAAAACCCTCCTGTACATGTTCCTGTGTGACCTGCTCTAGGTGATCCTGCTCTGGCAGGAGGCTTGGACTCAATGATCTTTTGAGGTCCCTTCCAACGCTTAATGTCCTGTGACTCTGTGATTCTGTGATTCTGTGCTGTAGCAGCACTGGTATGCCTTGCATAGTTCAGTTGTGGTTTTGTGTTGTGTTTTTGATTGTGTGTTTGTTTGGTTTTGGTTTTATTTTGTTTGTTTGTTTGTTTGCTTTTAATTGGGGACTTTCAAAAATCTGGGTGCAATCTTCAGTTTCACAAACTGTCCACGAGTTAGATTTTTCCACAGGAAGGGCTGTTAAGAAAAATGGTAGCCTAGTACAAATTGAGTCCTGAAAACCTGTATTCAAACGTGAGTAATGAAGAACCATATCCTTTGCTGCCTTTGCCTCCTGTGTATATGCACAGAAGCTAGAGTCTCTGAAAGAAGAATTCACAAGCCGGAGCTGCTACATCAAAGAGGCTGGTAAAAATATGAAGATCACTTCTATGATTGTCTCACGTAGGAGAATATTTACTCAACATCCTCCTACAAAGATCTTCCAATACCCAACACTAAGGCTTTGGACTAGATTTCAGGTTACCATTACTGGTTGTCTGTGTTGTATCTTCTCTCAGTAACTGAGGTAGGAGCAAGTCAGTCTTCTGTTCTCTCTGTGACTTCCACAGTTCAGCTAAGCCTCTGATGTTTGCATTTTTCAGCATGGGTCTGTTCTTCACCACTGCTTTAATATCTCTTAAGATTCTCTCCACTTGCAGTAAACTGTGTAACATGGCATTTAACTGATGCCTGATGGATCTCAAATCAGATGCCATGATTCCCAGCTCACACCTTAACTTTTTTACTCTTAACATTACATTATTTGTTGTTACAGAACAAAGATCCAAAACTACTATAAATCATATTCATTGTAAGAAACTTTTAATTAAAATTAAAAAACTCTGCCATCTGAAGGAGCACATCAAGAGCTGTGACTTGCATGTAGACACACTGGTTGGGATGTCACACTGTGTGGTCTTCTAAGCCTGGTTTGCTTGCAGTAACAGAGTGAAGAGAAGTAAACACAGACTGAACAGCCAGCTTGGAATCCAGCAAGTCAGCAGGTGAACCATCCAGCAGCCCTGGACCAGTGTTGCTTTTTGCCCATCTGTCTGTGCAGATAAAGCCTCATCATTGCTAAAATGCTGGCCTCATCAGTTCTAAAATGAACATGAAGCATTTTCTTAAGGAATAATTTACAGCTCCTTAAGGAGCATGAACAAAGTAATCCCTCTAAGGGATCTCGAACTTTACAGTAGCAGTATATGATGCAAATAATTCCAATAAATGTGATTTTCTGTGTGTGTAACATTTCCACAGGTAATACTGAAATATTTGCAGCTGCTTCTGAATAGGAAAGGAGCAATGGAAAGACAGCTATGCTAATAATCAGCTTTTCTGGAAAGGCAGCTCTAAAAACAGGTTCAGGCTCTGCTGAAAACTTTATTTTCCATGACAATTGGTTCTTGGCCTCCATGGGAGCTTACAACAAAAGCTAAGAAATAGTGTTGCTGTGCTGAAGTTTTAGACATGGGCTTAACTGCGGAGGAACACTGTTAACATCAAGCCATTCATGATATAAGAAACCATGGATATACATTTTTGCACCATTATTCCTTCAAGCTGATATATCAGAAAATGCAGTTTGTTTCTTCTGACTCATGTTATTTTTGAAACTTAACAAAGAGATTAAACTCCTGCAGATTTTTGAACACCTTTCCTGAACATTTTGCATATTCCTGATTCTGAATGCTTTTTTCTGGATAAGTTTTTTAATTCAGTAAATCAGCATGCCCTGTGCTAGATAGCTGAAGATTTGAACTGGTTATTGCTAATAATTTATTTGCCTGTTTGTAGATAAGTACTGCTGCTTGGGAACATAAAGGAATATTGATTTAGGATGGAAACTCACACTATCTGCATATTGCTCTTTTCTCTGCTCATTTACCCGCTCTATAACCCTCTGCACTTAAATATAACAGACTTAGCTTCATCTTAATACCAGGATTGGATGACCCACTTTCTGAACTAATTTTTTTCAGTGTTCATATTCAAAATGCATGATTCCATTTACTTAATGAAATCCTGCTGTATGAGGCAGGGACAGATTTTTCCAGCTTGCAGTCGAAGAGCACCTTTGGAGCTATCGTCATCCCCGTCGTTGCTCCAGGCTGGGAGAAATGGACACAACCCAGCTGTGAGTAAGCGCTGTCCACCCGAGGCATCTCCAGCAATGGGCTACACCATGGGTGTGCTGCCTCTGGCCCCATCTCTGATGAGTGAGCTGACAGATGATGAAACCACCTCCAGCGACAGCTCTGAGGCAAGCTCCTGTTTTCCCAACTCTTAATACAGTCTTTCGTAAAAGTAAGTTTTCCAAAGAGAGAACTTCTATTCAATGCATCCTAGTGAGCTTTTGCATGTGCGGAGAATTTTATTAACACCAGCCACCTGGTCATTGCAGCCTCTCACCCTCCTCTGTCCAGGAAGGTCGGTCTCCTGCCTTGAGCTTGGAGGTTAATTGGGTTGATTAGAACCACAAAAAGAGCAGCAGCGTATTTTGTTTGGCCCCATACTGCTTCTCAGGCTACTGAGTTGCCTCTCAGATGACCAGGAGCCAAGCTAACTGCCCAGAGAAGCATCGGGTTTAGCTGCAGGTCTCCAGAGACAGTCTGAAGAGGGCATTGGTGGTGACTGGACCATCACATGATCAAGCATCCTCTTGGAAAAAAACCAGGTTTTCTGCCGTTCCTACATGTCTGCTCTGGAAGGCATTTATTATCTCTCTTCTTCAGCAAGAATAATGAGCAAGATTTTCAGCCCAGGATATTACTTCTCATTGTTTTCCTCCACTTAGAGGTGGCCTTCCCAATGAAAAGAGCACAGAAGAGAGCTTACAATGAAATTGCACCCAGCTCCACCTTATCAGGAGTAGCACCACCACAAATGGTTTTATTTAGAAAGCGTCTTCAGGAGAAGGACTGTTCAGAGACCTTCAATCTTGAGTACATGAGGCAGGGGCAGCTTTTTCTGTCTTACACACAGGTGGCACCACGCAGCTGGGTTCTTGTCAGGCTCTGAAGGGATTCTCTGTCTGTCTGTAATGTGGTTTGGAGGCAACCTTGGTTCCCAGGAAGCAGTGTGGTGTGATGGGCCATGAGAGGACAACGGCATGGGGAGAGAGATGGGAACCTGGTGTAGGATGAGGGACTGTGAGGAGGATCAGGGAGTACATTAGTCATTTCTGGTGTTTTGCAAGTTCTTGCCCCTCAGTTTTACAGGGCAGGCTGTCTACTTGTTCTGAACAGCAGCTTTCCACGGTTTGAAACTCGCCAAGCTCTTGCCCTTGAAGCTGCAGCCTTTTTTTCTTATCAACAATGAGCAGGTTTTTCATTCCCAGCTGGAGTTTTCTGTCATAAAGTATTAATCAAGGCTCTTCAAGAAACTGAAAAGCTTTGTCCCGGTTACAAGTGTAACTTCAAAAATGTGAAGCTAAGAGGAAGGGACAGTTCTAGCCTTACTCCTTGAAAATCCCCCATTCAACCAGTCTGAAACCATGGCCTGTGAAATGAGATGTGGAGTCATTACAAATCCTGCCCCTGATCAGTGAGCCATGGAACAGAGGTTCATAGCTCTAACCCTGAGCACTAAGCAAAAATAGCTGTGGCCCAGCACCCACATCTCTGCTGGCAAGTGATGCCTTTGTGAAATATGGGGACAATCTGCTGTCCTTGTTGTATTTTACCTTACACAGAAATATTCCTCCAATAGTATGGTTGCTTTTCAGAATAAAGAAGCTGTGATATTAAAGAAGACAAACATTCATGCAAAAGGGAGAGCAGACGGAAAAGAGGAAGAAGCTGAAATGGTGGAAAACGTGAATTAAAAAACACCATGCAAAAGTTCTCCAACCTAGACACTTTTTGCTGTGCAGGTGTCTCCAAAATTGCCTTGTGCTGTTCAGGTTTGTCATGTAGAAGATGGTATGCCCCTGGCCAAATCTTTTCATGCCTTACTTTCTTTTCTGGGTACCAGTTGAAAGACTTAAACCTATTCCTGAAGGAGCATGCCCTCAGTATTAATGCTTTTCTGTTTCCAATGTGCTTCTCTTTCATTTGGCTTGAGGTGACCTGGCTCCATACACAAAGCAAGAAAGAATTTTACATCCAGTCATTCTTCTCGTGGATCCGCTTTGTTAGAGCGGCTGTTGCCTGTGGTGCTGGCTGGGTATTTTTAAGGGTTGAAATGGTTTATGTAAACACTTAAGAGTAAAACCAATGCTCTGCCAGAATCTCTGGAGACCTGTGTCCCCGGGGTATGCCCACGTAGCCTCTTACGTTTTTCAAGAGCTCTGCAGTGGAAATGAGAAAGATACAGAATTATGTGTGTAATTTTGCCGTGGCGTTGGATCAATGGACCACCACCACCACCACGGGGGAAGTGACAGTGTAAACCTTCCCACCGGCAGATTTTTTTTTCATGTAGCTAAAGTGATCAGGAAAACTTCAGTTCTCCCCCGGAGCTTCTTTGTGAGTTACGGAAAAACCTCGCAGGAATTTGTGTAGAGGTGGCATCATATACTCGAGTAGTGCCTCAACACACGTGTTGCTGTGTTTCTTCGGCTAACCGCCAGAAAGGCACTTCTAGGCCGTGTGACAATGCACTTTTTTTTGTTGTTGTTTGGTCTGCAAAGGAGCAATCGGGGAGGCGGGGAGCCGGCTTTGTGTATTTTCACTGTAGCTGAGACCTTTTCTTCCCATTAGCATTAATGGAAGTTGGGTCTGTCCAAAGAGCTATAGGATAA
>WTSP01002756.1:67817-126515 GCA_025331215.1 Actenoides lindsayi
TTCCCCAGCTTCGTTGCCCTTCTCTGGACACGCTCCAGCCGCTCAATGTCCTTCTGGGAGTGAGGAGCCCAAAACTGAACCCAGGATTCGAGGTACAGCCTTGCTTTATTATACAAACAGCTTGGGGACGATTGCTCTAAAACCTTTCTGACAGTCCTGTCTGACATTCACTTGCACTACTCATGGCATGAAGCATGGTTTGAATGTGCAGAGAAATATCCTCCCTCTCCCAAAAATACGTGCATGAAAAACACCTATGTCAGTAATCTCAGCAATGCTTATGTAAGTCGAAAATGCAGATCTGCTTTTGGGAGGTGGAAATCTACCCAGGAGATGGACAGGTGCTCCCTACTCCCCTTGAGTGTGAAAGAGCCAGAAGGGGAGAGAGCATCTTTGAATTTTAATATATACTTTTTCCTCTGCACTGTTATACCTCCTCTGAGGGGCACAAAGGGGACATCCATGATCTATCAAGGTTCTCTCCTCTGATGCCTTGTCCAACAGCAGTATCTGCATGTGCTTAACTTGGAAGCACAGTGAATAAAACGAAATTTCAGGAATGATGGTTTGCCAGAGTCAGGATGAAAGTGTATGGCACCCAGAGGAATGACTCCTATAGCCTGACAGTCCTTACAATATTTCTTTTTGGGTATCTGAACTCTTTCAAGCTGCTCCCCATGTTTGAGAAAGGAATGACCAGAAAAATTTCTTTTAGTGAGTCTCCGAATCCCTGCATTGTTTGAAGGAAGGGAAGAGTTCCAAACCTCGACTAATAAGCTGGAAAGGGAAACAGCATAGAAAAATCTTTTAATAGGTTTTTTGTTGTTCATTTTTTAAATAAAAGCTAATAAACTGAACTTGCTTTTTTCCCCAAATTTTTGCATAACATGCTCTTGCCAGAGATCTCTAATTGGAAGCTATAAACAACAGTTGTCACATTATCCACTCAGGTAGGGACTTATTCTCTTCTTAGTCTCTTCCAGTAAATTCAAGTCCCTGACCTGGGCTGCAGCCTCCAGGTTTGCCCCAGCAATTAGGGAGCTATAAAAATCAAAGACTTTTCTCTTTCAAAACTGTTTTCACTTCATAGTTAATCATTACCAGGCAAGCTAGAAACCCTTTCAGAGAGCGAGCGGGCAGACCTTTTGCTGCTAGGCTGACTGTCCACTTGCAGAGAAGAAAGAAGTGTCTCATCTCCTTATACTCCTCAGGTGGTAAGTTACCGCTGACAGGATGTGAAGAGATGAATCTCTCATTCCCTGATCTTTGGCTTTATTCGGGATACAGACTAAGAAGAAGAGGTACAGCACAACCTCCATAAATCATAGATGAGTCCCTTCGAAAAAAAGTCAAGTAACCCAACGTGAAGGGGGTAAAAACTGAGGGGATGGAGGGGGGGGTTCCTGCTGATTCCTCAGAGGATGGGGCTAAATGGTGGCAAGGTTACGGTGACACAGCCCAGCATGTACTGCTGTACTTCCACATTAGAAGAAAGTCACGGATGTGTGAGGCAGGCCTGGTATTTGTGATGCGTTCCTCTCCCAAATCACCTCAGTTTAATTGTTAAACTTGAGTCTGAGAGTTTGTTATTTCTCCACAACTGCTTGCGTCCACGTAACCGATCTTTAAATAAAACTTATTGTTAACTTTAAAAATCTGAAGGGTTGTTTAAGTCGTTAAATTCTGTACAAAAGTTTAATCGATTTCTAAATAATAAATCAACTCTGGGTGCTCCTAATAATCTTGGTGTAACATATTTCAATCCAGAAGCACTACACAGTATTTATCTTTAATGAATAATAAATGAGACATTGCTATTGACTGAACAAATGATTAAATATTCCATCAGTAACAGAACATGGAAATAATTTTTAATTATTAATAACCTACAGATTTTGCTTGTCAAGTGCTGTCATCTTTTTACATGAATGACTTCTTCTCTTTGCCATCATCATAGGGCAGATGAATACAAAAGACAATCAAGGATGATACTGGACACTTGGTACATAAAATTTCTACCATCTGTCTCTGAGAAAGAAGAGTTGTGGCACAGCCTCTTCCTTTCCAGTGGGGTCTTTGGTTCTGCAGTTCTGCTCTAATATACGTTCATATTTGTTGGAAAAGGCAAATAGTGGGAGCCATGAAATCTGATGGTCAGGTGGCTACCCTGGGAGAAAGCTTAAGCTGCTTGGTTTCTTCTGCAGCTTTTACACTGGCTGCAGTTCTTCTGGTTCCCTAAAGAGTTTTTTACAGTACGAGTTCTGAGACTGCCTGAAGCAAGACTCCCACCAAAAACGCCTCTGAACAAGTTTTTTTTCTCTACTAGCTACCCCGAGGCCTACACAGTGACCCGTCAGCTGCTTGAGTAGAACAATGCCATCTTCGGCTATATCTGGGTTGGGAGGCTCTACAGAAGTATCTGGCCCCTTCTCTTCTCACAATGAAATGGCTTTTGCATTTAGGCAAGAAAAAAAAGTCGTGTGCTTTAGCCAGGACCAAGCTCTGGCTTCAGACAAGCACAGGCCCAGCATTCCGACCTGCACCACAATCCACGGCTGTCCCGCAGTGTCGGTGGATCCGTAACGGGCCATGACAAATCTTCACTCACAGTCATGGAAATGTCATGGAGTACTTTAAATTCATCCCTTTCTACCATGCTACAGAGCATCATGTAGCGTGATCTGAGAATGGTATAAAAATCACCATCTGAAACGAGATGACTGTGGCACCACCGGTCTCGGGCAACCTTTCGCGTTCAGCTGCAAGCAGTAAGAGTGCGGTAACCGGTAACTGCCCAGTCTACTGGAGAGAGGTCTTCAAGTATATTCATGGTCAGAAAACAGGCCTGCACAAAGCAGCTACTCCTCATCTGCGTACGTACTTACTGGAGTACCTTTGAATTATCTGCTGTCTTTGTGACCGAACAAGCTTCCTCCCATCAGATTTGAAGGGCACAACCACTAAGCTAGAATTAACTGGATCTCATTTTAACTCATGAATTATTGAATTTTCTATCCAAGTCTCAAACACAAAATCTTTATTAGAACCGGTGGAACTGTTTTTTTCTTTCTTCTAGAAAATAGGTTTTTGTTAGCAAAGAAAATCTTTAACATGAATATATCAATTTGATTGGCATTTTCTCAAGGAAAAGTGAAAAAGGCATTTTCATAAGGGAAATTGCTTCATTCTAATCTTTTTGGAACAGGATATTTCTCTCTCTTTGTCTTAACAGTGATTTGACCTTTCATTTTAAAGTTTATTTTAATGGAAGTAAAAAGAAAACAAACTCCATCCTGACAAATTCCTTCCAAATTGAAATTTTTACACTTGTACAGCAATATTCCTTACAATTAGAAACTGGAGACAGATGACCAAGAGACAAAAGAACCGTATTGCATGTTTTCAGCGCTCTGTTCTCGGTAAAACTGCCATTGAAAAGGTCTCACCCACCACTCCTTGAATATTACAAGCCCAAGAGTGCTACTGAGCATGCAAGGAAAGCTGGCAGCTCTGTCACGGGGATCACATGTGGGAAAACTGGCTTCTTTTCCCAGGGCTGTCACCGGCTCTGAGCCTGCCCGTAGGGATGACAGGTGACCTCCTGCTGCCTACAGTTCCAGAAATCCAACAGAGAACTACTGATGTTACTCTACTTTTTAAAAAATCTTTTTACTTTATAGATAAGGCAGGATTAAATTCTATTAAGTCTATTGTAAATTTTACCAAATGAGATTCGTTAAAATTCTCATTATTTCCCTAAGTGAGATTTAGGGAAGAGTCCACAAATAAGCACTATACCAACAGGCATGATACTTGTTCTTTGAGGATTTGGGCTGAAAGAAAGGTGAACTATGGGGCTGGTGACATTCCAGAATGCACTTGTAAATTATACAGACTGGAGGTAAAAGAAAGAAGGTCGTCATATCTCAGAAACCCTAGTAATTGTTTGGGTGTTTGTGTAGCAGAAGCCACAGAGACTGGGAAAAGCTTCACAGAAAGATGTATTAAAAATGAACATTCCCATGCATTTTCATTCTTCCTGCAGTTTTCACAAAACTCAGTCTGTTGAACTTCTGCCAGAGAAATGGATTCATGAAACCTGAGTCTCAGCTCATTTTTAAGGGTTTATTTTTCTATATTTGTATAAATGTAGAACTGAAAATGGTGAAGAACAGAAGTGAAACTCTTTGATGTGTCAGTCACAGAAGTTGTAGGGCAGTGAGCTTCTAGGCTCACTCTTGGCACAGTTCCAGATCAAACGGGACTAGTTCAGAAGTCAGGAAGAGTTATTCCTTTATATATGTAGAAGGTGAAGGCCACAAGAGCTACCTCTCCTTACTTGTCTCCCTTTGCCTCTCCAAGTTTATAGAGTACCCTAAAGACATTGGGATGGGCTTGACGGAGGGAAATGTCATTGCTCCAAATGATGACACGCTCCAAATAATTCAAGAAATTTCATTGTTTTCCTCGGTGAAGCCCTTTTACAGAGTTTTGTGCTAGGAAGGAACACAGTCAAGTCAAATGGACCTTTCATTTTCTGCTCAGGACAAACAAAGCGAAGAAGAGCTTAACGTCTCTTGCACGGCTCTGTTGGAGCTACATGTCTAATAAAGATTAAAAACTTCCCTGTCACATCTACTGGAACTACTTATGGGCCTGAAGAAGCACAAGGAATAATTTTGTTGTAGATGATGGTTTTGTGGCCAGTCTTGTGCGTGCTCTACCCCAATCTTTCAGCAGCTATAATAAAGCAGAAATAATACGGAAAGACTGGGGAAAAAATAATTTGAATGTGTTCGTCAGTCAAAAGGGAGTTAAATCACTATGTCAGAATGTTTCCTTTGATCAGCTTTTCTGAATATGGGAATTAGGAAACAGAGGACTAGAAAGACAATCACATTTTGGCAACATTGATTTCTCATATCTAGAACACTGACTATATCAGTCAATGACTCTGGCAAAAGGCAGCAGCTTGTGTATACAGCTACTCCTAACACTTAAAAAGGTGAAAAAACCCCACTACTTCCATCAAGTTTTTCTCCCCATATTTAATCTTTGCGCATGAAGTGTTTCTGAATCTGGAAAATACAGCCTGAGAAATACATTTCCACAGCCCAGCTAGTGTTTGTAGCAGTTCAGTTCCCAGCTAACAGCATTCATGGTCTTTTGGTTTGGCTAGGCTTTTCCGAAACAGGGTGATTTTATTGTTATTTTACTCATGATTTGCAGTTTCAGCTTGAAAAAAATTAGTTAGCACAATTTCAAGTTTGCTAATAAGCACAACAGTTTGAGTGATTTTTCTTTGCACAAAGCATCTGTTTCAGAAATTACATTTTATTGCACGATGACATTCTGGATTAGTTCTATTCCTCAAAGAAAGCATTGGAAGGTGTTCTGTCAGGTGACACTAAGGTCAAAGAAAAATTTTTTACATCAGTCTCACATAGTTTAATTATTTTAGAGCTGCTTCATTTAAAATAATAAAAAATTTAAGATGTCAAACCTTTCTGCTCTTGAGAAGTAAAAAAAACCAGACCTGGAAGACAAGAAAGGTAATTTCTAGGAAATTACGTACATTGTAATAGGGTTATAAAGAAAGGATTGTTAAGAGATAAATATAAAGCTGATGAAAGAAGGAATTTTTTAAACATGATGCGTAATTAACCTGTGGAACTTGCTGCCACAGGATATAATTGAGGTTAAGAGCTTAAATGGAATTAATAAAGAATTATACATTTACATGGATAATGAGAACTTAGACACGATAAAAATTTACTAGTATATAGACCTTCATACTTAAGGGCAGAAGTTAACTGCTAACAGGTAGCAGCCTGAAGGCCTCTAACAAGGTTCTTTGACAATTAAATATATGCTGATTAAACCCTAGGTTTGTATTTTATTAAATCTACTGGTACACTACACTGATTTTCTTTTGTATTTGTCTGCACTTTTCTTCTCCTACCGTTTATTTCCAGGGAGAGGTAAACATTTAGTTATCCTAGTTTCTCCTAATATCCCCCTTGGTATGGAAAGAAAGAGAGAGCTCATTTTAATATAGTCTTTCAAATCTAATTTGCAGCACTTTTGGAGTCCCTGCTGTATCATTATGCTGATATCTAAATCTAACGCACACTTGAGAAAGGAGTTGTCAGGAGCTGATAACAGCAGTGGAAAAGATGGAGCAGTGACATGGCCAGGCAGAAGACAGAAGAACTCGGAAGCAACAAAAATTATATAGCAATGCAGTATCAAGAGGACAAAGGAAGAGTAAAAAATTAATAGATACTGGGGGGGAAAATAAGAAACGTAGGTGAGGCTCTGGGTTCATGGATATCTGAAAGGCTACCTCAGATTGAACGAAAGAAGATGGGAATGACTGCAGAGAAGAACCTGAAAGGGGACAATAGGAAAAACTGGAAAGCTGTTAGTCCCACAAAAAAATGATTGTGTTTATGAAAGCATTAGTACAGCTGCACAGGCCAGATACTACCCTTGTTTTGTCAAGGAACACAGCTTGCAGGATGCATTAGTTACCAGGCTATTGGCTGTTTTGCTAAAGTCAAGTAGAGAATAAATACATTTGTTTGCCCTGGAAAGAATTCAGAACCTACATGACACACAAATAAGAGGTGCTTTGTCAAGTCAGACCTTGATGGATCTGGAGAAGCAGAAGACATTTTCTCTGTGTTCTGATTCCAGAATATGTCTGTGCTCTGTGACTGAGACAGAATTGGACGTCATGTAGTGATGGTCCTTGGAAGCCTTGCAGATGAAATTTTAGGTTAATCTTCTCTGGAGACACGGCAAATATCAGGTACTACATCATGAATGTTCACATGGCTAGTATCACCACCGTATATGGTCTTTTAGTAACCTTACTTTCTAAAGAAATTTGTAAGCAAGCCCAAACCTGTTCTACTGGTATGGAACACATAAATTCTTAAGGCAGTTCAATGAGAGGAGAAGGAGGAAGACCTCACTCAGGAGCTTCTGACAGGAAATACTGCATGACAATGAAGGAATGGAGGTGGGATGAAAGGAGGAATCAAAACACTGTACCAGAGAACCAGGGACTGAAACCTCGGTGAATGCAACACAACTCAGTCATGACTGATGGGCAGGAGTGTCCTCAGTGGGAGTTACCGGGTGCCTGAAACATCTCTCTGTGAGACAGCACCTTCCTTACAAGGGGAAAACACATCCCGTGGAGGTTTAGAAACCGGGAGTATTGGAAAAACGTCTGCAGTGCAGAATGTTGGCATTTCAAGATGTTATCTGCATTTACCACATTTGTCACTTGCCATTAATTTAAATTCCCTTCATGCATCTGTTCAGGAAATAATTAGGATTTTCTGCTGCAGTAAATATGCTTGTTCACCCATTAGCGCAAAGCAGAAGATTAATTGCATTACAATGGGAACCGGGACTACTGCATCCGCAGCTACAGCCACACCGGTGACAGCTGCGCTGCCCACGGTGCTTTGCCCCGGTAAGCTTCGGAACGGAGAGGGGATGAGGAAATAATTAAACTCCCGACAACGCAGGGTTACCCCCGTTTTCGTATGGGTGACCAGCGAGACAACCACCAGCCAGGAAAGATCACACTGTTCCCAAACTATCAGTTAATCGGCTATTTTTTGTGAACATAGCGTTAAGATACCCAGAGCCGTACCCTGTATGAATCATCCCATTTTATATAAGACTAACCCGAGGTAAAATTCCAAACTGTTTTAAGCTGTATTAGTTTGGCAATAAAGCTCTGGAAAGCTGTGAAAAAAAAAAAAGAAGTCTGAACTGCCGCTAACTGGAAATGACGCTGCAAAATGTGAGCCAAGACCAAGGCTGGAGAAAAGAGGGGTAGGCAGCAAAAAGTAGGGTGAAACTTGCCCCGCCTCGCCGTGCCTAGCTCAAGACAAAGAAGGGGCTGATGGACCTCGGGTCCCGATGTGGTTTTGAATGGCCAAAGCCGTCCTCATTGTTAAAGAAACCGGAGGAAAATGAGGTTCCTCCTTTTCCCCCAATTAAACCAGTAATTTCTGTGAAAGCGTCCCCTAAATGAGGGTCCTTGTGGTGGCATTTGATTGTGGTGATTGACTGAACCCCCGGATAAAAGCAAGGAGAGTGTTTAATCCAAACATACCCATCATTTGTGATGAGCCAGGGGGTTTGTGCACTTCAAAGCCTGGTCTGTATCCGGATGATTCACATCATTCGAGTGCATTATATCAAACAGGCTGTGGATGAGGCAAGTCTTAGCCTATCAAAAGCTAGGATCTTTAGGGATATTTTGTGATGTTCATCGTGAGTTAAAACAAAATATAAATTGGCAAGATTCTTTTAGGCTTGGCAACCAGAAATGAGCTGTTAGACTCAAAGTACATTTAGTCTTTGGTGGCTGCTCAGTAATTATGGCCCTGAGTAAAGATAAAGCATATTTACTGCCACCATATTGGCTTGAATAGTTTTTTGCAGCCAGTGCAAGATCTTCTTTATTTAAAGTTGTTGCCTGACTCACCGTGTGGCATGTAGCCGGGGCCAAAAGCAAATAAGGTTCTGCTTGAATTCAGAACATACAGTTTCCTTTTAAAACAGATGAGTGATGAAGAGGTGGGTGCAACTGTCAAAGGGAGGTCCAAGTCATTTAATGTCTAACATTTCTGTGTTTGTTTTTTTTTTTTAAGGTTGATTAATGCCCGACACATTTAGCTATGCTACAGAGTTAGTGCAGTAATCAGGGACTAAAATCAAATCAAATCACGAACTATATAAAAGATACCCTGAATTTATCTAGTCCATTTGACTTTAGTGTGGTAAACTAAGTCTAAACAAGAAGAATTTACTTCATGTGACTAAAAGACACTAGATACAGATTTGTATGAAGCAACTGTGCAGCAGAATGGGAGTAATGTGACCTTCCCCAATATCCTGCACACCTAGAATAGAGCAAAACAGTTTATAAAAGTAGTCACTGAGGAATAGATTATTGGCTATTAGGGCAAACAGACTGAAAGCAGATCTTGACTTTCAGGTTTAAGACTAGTATTACAGATACCCATTGAACTGCTGGGCAACAGGACCTGCTCCAAAAGGGCATCTAACCATCCCAGGTTGTGCACGAAGGCATTTCTCATTCCTGTGTTGCAGCCACTCGTTCATTCTGTAAACTATGTTTTGTGATAGCTCAACTTCAATAACTGTAATCAGAAAAATTGATTTTCTTTTCCAGGGTGTGTTGAAGTGTTTAAATCGCTTTGGTCAATCTCTGTGTTATTATTCAGGATGCTGATATTAGCTGATCTTTCTCTATTTGATTATCTTTATAAGTCATCTCTCTCCCTCTCTCCTGAGGAATGAAATTAGGAATGTCTTCCCCCCCCCACCCCGAAACTATTTATGAGCGTCACCGATAAGATTTCTGCAGGGCTTAACCAGAAGCAATCATACACTTGCAGCCACACACAGCAAATTTGTGTTATCCTGTAACTTCTTATGCTGTCGCCAAAGGAGCCACGCAAAAAAAGGCAGGGGGGGAGACAGTTGATACCCACTTAGAATACAAAGCTCTTTTGTACTGCCCAGTTTTCTAAGCAGATCAGTACTCTAGCAATGGGCTAGCAGAGGACAGCAATGGCACCGCAGTTCCATGTGCCCCATGGGATAACGCAGACTGAAGCAACGTTATCAGAAGCAAATATGATGGTTGCACATAGGAAGTTAAGTACTCAGCACTGTACACCCCCATGCCCCTCCCCAGCCCCATCTCACCAGAGTATAGCTGTAAACTAATAATGAATGCCCAGGAATTGTGGATCTAGTGACTGGAAACGCTGGACTTAATTCCAGTGTGTCAGGTTTGTCTGTAATCAACTATTTACAGGACAAATACAGAACTGTTATAGGTAATGAAGAAATGGCTATGATGACAAGCCCCAGAGCTGTGACCATATGGAGAGAGGCAGAAGAAGCAGCAGAAGGCAATGTCCCTTTTGCACTACATGATTCTGACACTTTCTCTCAGCACGAAGGTTCACGCTAACACAGACATGCATGATTAGTTTTCTTTATGATACTTAGGGCCTAAAATTACAAGCCTTTTATTGATTTTTAAGGCCAATAAAATATGATTTTACAATCTGAATTGGACCTCCTGACTAACTGATCACTGAATTCCATCCAGTCACTTCTGACTGCAGCCCAATAATTTGTGTCTTCCTTGAAGAGGTGAAGAATGAACAATTTTCCACAGTAATATTTTGCAATGGTTAATTACCCTCTCAGCTGAAGATGCAGGCCGTATCTCCCATTTTAATTCTTATAATTATAGACATCATTTCTTGTTCCATATGCCTGTGCTATACTGTAGACCTTCTTCAATTGCTAGTATTTTCATGTCAGTGAAGATGCTTTACAATTATCGATCATGTCTCCATTTTTTCCTGAATAAGATAAACAAATGAACTCTTTTAATCTTTTTCCATTCCTTCTATTCTTCAAGTTTTATATTTTCTTCACTCTTTCCAACTGACTGTCTCCTTACGAAGGTATGCTAAATATTATTTTCATGAGTAATAAGCACAGTAGTAAAATAATTTATTTTTCTCCTAGTAATTACTCTTTCTTACAGGTACAAAGTTTATGGTTTCCTTTTGTGCAACAACATTACAGCAAGAAACTTCCAAGAGTTCAAACAGGTTTAAATTGATGATTTTCACCACTATTAATATAAGCAGTTTTAGGTACTAAACTTATTGTCACACCCTCCGTCACATATTAAACTCCTTTGAAGATGCTGAAAAGGATCAAAAATAAATGGAGAGGGAGAGAATATTGACTAAAATGCCACAACACCACTTCTCCTAAATTGTGCTGTTTATGAGTAACCAGCAGGGTATCTGGCACTGCTCAAAGCATCTTTGAAGGTTTCTACTGCAGAAGCTGTAAAAAATGAGATAAATGTAATGAAGAACAGTGGTTTTGCTGGAAAATACCCTTGTTTCACAAACCTACATGTGACCCTGACAGGAATATTGTCTCCAAAATTGCTTTCTGAAAAGCTGACTGATAAAGCTGACATTTTTTTATTAATTATTCCATTGTCAGCATTGGCCACTAATGGAAATATAGTCTAGGTTGTGCAGACACAGCCTTATGATTCCCACAAACAGTCGCAGGTAAGTGTTGTTAGCACCCACAAACATACACATGCTGCTAGGAGAGGGGGCTGAGGGGTTTATTTTCTTGTTCATTTGTTTGAGCAAAGTCATTATTTATGAATATGTCTCAGAATAGGCTTGTGTGACTTCACTCCATTATGGAACAGGGAGTGAGCTTGTTGGAAATGTTGTGAACAGCCTTGTAATCTTTAATTGCTTGTTAAATATGCCCATTGTTGGGACAGAGGCCATTCCGCCTTCATTTTGGGTTTGTATGTTTTACTCAATTCTTCTGCTCCCTAGTTACTGTTCAGAGGTCTGCTCACCTTCACCATGTGGGATTATTTATCAGTACCATGGGAATTTCACCTGCCAAACCACCTCCTGTTTCTGGACTTCATGGGATGCTTCACTGAAGAGTGGAACACTGCCTCTAGGACCTCTTCTAGCCAGGCATTCCTAGTGCCCAATGTAGTCTGAACTGATGAGGAGAAATTATAACTTATCACTTGACTGACAGAATGAAAATGCAGTATCTACTCTATGAGTCTTTTCTCATCCTCATCTTCCATCCCATGATTTCTGTAAGTACAGTGAGGCATCTGGTCTCATGGGATTACTTTTGCATGGTTGAATTCAAGATCAGACTTCAGTGAACATCCTCTATAGAGGGGAACATCTCCTGCTGTCTCATAAAGCCTGAACACATCATGAAAGGATTTCAAGATGTACAGCTTTAAATAATGCCCAGGTATGTGGTTTTGGTTACCCTGATTCTAAAGAGTTGCCAATTTACCTCAGGTCTTGAAGTCCAGACCCCACATTGTAACACTGCTTTTACCTACTGCCTTATAATACATCAGAAAGATCTACCATTAAAGAAATGGTTTTGAAAAAGAATTGTTCTGAGGTAGACATAAAGTCATTTCTTTCTAACTGACTACACAGCTCACACAATATTAGAGCTAATCTCAACGTGTTTGCCATCCTGCTTACTAAAGGCAGAAGTTCTCCCCCTCTACTGGTATTGTATCTTCTCTTCCAGTGGCTCTCTGTGAGGAGAAGAGGGGAGAACGGGATTAGGGAAGATTTCTCTCCTGCCTCCATTGCCTCGAATTCTGGCGGGGCACTTCCCTGTTAGTCAAGGTGACCAAGATACTTCGGACCCTCACTCATAATCCCAACGGCTTGTTAACCCCGCAGGAAATGCCACATTACTGATAAGGTTTCCTGCGAAATTTTATTCAAGGATTTTCAGTTTCAAACCATCAAAACAAACGATATTAAAGTTAGGTGTAATTTTCGATGTTATATCCAGAGCCACTAGATGGTGGTATGCACTAGACCTGAGGAAAAGTGCACACAGGGACTGATTAACGTGTTCCTCCGCTGCCTGAGCAGGAACTCTTCTTTCCCTTGCTTTCCAGTCCCCTTCTGGCTAACCTTCTTCCTATCAGATGTTTATTTAGAAGGTTGATTGCAACAATTACAAATCTCAGTTGAGGTTTTTCCCAGATTATTGACTGAGTTTGGAGGACAATAACATCTCATTGTGAGATAAATCTGAAAAGCCAAGAAGATGATGAAAGGCAGAGGAGACTTCCATGCATGTAATGGAGAAAAAAAAAATAGTTGTGTGCAGCTTGGCTTATGGTATCTACAAAAACTTTACTAAGTGCAATTAGATGTAAACCTTTTCTACACTTTTAACATTAAGAACTATTAAGTTAGACAGGGCTCTGAGCAACCTGCTCTAGTTGCAGATGTCCCTGCTCACTGCAGGTGACTGGACTAGATGACTCTTAAAGGTCCCTTCCAACTCAAAGCAGTCTGTGATTCTATGATTCCATGTTTCAAAGTACAGATGATCCAGTGATCAATCCTGTTAAATTACTAGGACAGGACCAATATATTTGACAACATTTTAGGAATTCAAATTTACAACCTTCTTGGATATCAAGTTTGACTTGTCTGTTTCTTCATACTAAGTTAAAAGACAGTCAACTGGTAATATACCTATCAACTGGGGCTTGGATTTTGGTTATTCCTCCTCCCCAGTCCAACTTGTAAAAGAGATGTGTGAAATGAAAATCTGGGATGCTTTTCCACCAAAAGCCAGTTGGAGTTTAAGACATTCACAAAGCAGATCAACAGTAGGATAAGAAACTGCTGGACTCTGAATCCCCCACCTGTCACAGTTACATGGTGATGTTACGCTTCTTCAGTCCTTATATTTGTCCTCACCTGCCACCTACTTTTCTTTGTTCTATCTTTGTGTCAGCCTCCATCCAGCTGATTTGGATCTGCTGCTTGGCTCTGCCAACCACTGTAACAATTCGGTATGGCTCAGTAAAAGACAATATGCTGGAAATCTGAGCTGCAGAGGAAAGCTGCACGCTACCACAGCAATATGAAGAAGTACAGAGATCCACAGTATAACACACTTTGAATTTCAGAGAGCTGGAACACAAGCTAAGGCGGCTAGAAAAATGAAAGAAATCCTCATTCTATTTTTAGAAAAGGCAGTGATAGAAAATCGATAATACACTGAAGCTCACTTAGATAAATGTCTTGTAATAGTAAACCTGTTAAAGAGTAAGTGTCATTTATGTCACTATTTTTTATTACTATTTTCAATCTCAGCTGAATTATTCCAAAGGAACAAGATACAAATCAATTGTTGTAGATGACATTTGAAAAATGAGAGGCAAACCTTAATAGGAATGAATGAAAAGCTTTCATGTTAATATAATCATGTTTAAGACTCCTAACTCATTCCACGCTCTTTCTAGGAGAAGGAGCACGTTGGGCACTCAGGCACAAACCGTACCTTTATGGTGTGGGACACTGTGCCTGCTTGGTACAAAATGGAAGGCAGGAGAAAGCTCGACATAGGGAGAAAGAAAACAGTTTAGTGATGCTATCGCAGCGTAAGCGACGAACTCACACCTTGGTATTTTCTTTATTTCTAGGGGCCAGATTTCTTTGCCCAGCCCTCCATCGTAGGAACGTGCTGTACGACTGTACTTGGACAGCTAGGGACTCCTGGGAAGGTGTGATGGTGCTGCAGCCACGAGGTAGCAAAGCTCAGTAAGCAGTAATGGAGCGGGAGAGAACAATTCCATTTTGAAACAGAACTGATTTCACTAACTGCCATCTGCACATTTATACCCACATACTTCTGGTGTTACCTGTGTGCATCCAAATAGCCCGTCCAGCAGTCATGAACACAAGAAGACTGTATCCAAGAGAGCTATACAGCATTTCTTGCAGCAGACAGAAAAAGGATGTCAACGACTAAGACTTTACAACCTCTCCTGCTTTGTTTTTCATTTTGGTTACTCCCTAATTAGGGAGTGATCAGTCTCTCCATCCTTTCTGCTGGTCTGACTCATGAGTGTTTACTCCCAGTCTTTTCTCTGCTGGGATCTCGATGACCTGCTAGCGTTGGTACCATCAACACCTGATATTCTTACTCGGTTTTCTCCGGCACTGTTTTTTACAGCACTTTCCACTCCCAGATTTTTCCATTCTCCATTGGTACCGATGCTGATGCTTCTACTACAAGAGGGCAGGGAACAGCCAGCTGCTGGGATGCTGAGAAGAAACTGCCACAGAGAGGCAAGAACACAAGCAGCAGTGTTAAGGCTGATGGAAAGCTCTTCTTAACAAAAATCAATCCATCATCAACTTCACTGAGAAAACCTGTTTGCTTTAGATTTATCAGAATACTAGGACAGAGCGAGGCATATTGTAGGAGGCTTGGTACAACTGCCTGCATTCTCCACAGTAACATTTTTTGTCAGTAAATAGTTGTCTTCCCCTTAACATTGTTCCTCTATATGAAGCTTTATTCCACACGCAAATATGCCACCTACTGAGTCTTCTCCTATCCTGTAAATCCCTACTGAATTCATAGTAGTTTCAAATGACATAAAAATATGGTTTCCAGTTATGTTTTTTCCTTGAAATGTCAAAATATACCACGAGGAGCAAAAATTAATCTATTCTTCCTCTTCTCCTGCATCATGCTTGACACTACATGATGAACCCACTACATAATAAGGAACAAAGGGTCAGCCAGGACACATCCATCAGCTCTATTTCCAGTAGGAGAATATTGTCCATAGACCAGTACTCTCAGACCTATAATCAGCTACTATGCTTCCCTTGTTCAAAAGAAATGATGACGTATCCGTACTGCCAGTTGGGAACAGCATGATATTGGGTATTTAACACAAAAAGACAAGCAGTGCTGTTCAACAGTCAAAATGGGGAAATTTGGACTGGGTTTAGCAACATTTGTCACCTGACAAATTTCTCCTGAACCTATGAAATCAAGAGCTTAGAAATTTTAGTTTTCATTACGGGAAAACGTGGATAAAGTAGTGGATCTATTTTGCATATTGGTGATGATCAGACTCAGATGACAGATGGTTTCACACTCTCTCTTTGTGTTCGATTATATGAGCATACAAATATAAATAAAGGCTCAATTGAAAAAAAAAAAAAAAAAGAAAAAGATACTTTCTTCAACTGAGTATGAACTAAGGGGGGAAGAGGAATTTTTAAGTAAGTATTGGGGCAAATCCCAGCGAAAACTACATCTCTAATGAATTACAGAAGCTACAGTTGGGAGTTAGCTTAAACGGATAATAAATCAAATGATAACTTCTCGGATGAGGACACACTCCTTGATTCTGGTGACCCACACACAAAGCTGAAATAGCTGGAAAACTCCAAGTGTACATTTAGAGGGCTTATGCGAAACACTTTGTCACCATCCCTGCGTCCTCATTTCAACTAATGGCACAGAGGAATGGCATGAATTATTGAACTGGAACTCGCTTTGCTACGTAATTGTGTTGTGGTTTTTTGGGCTTTATCTCGTTTTGTAAATGTTTCCCTAAGGTCCTTATTCGGGGGCTGTATTTTTGAAAGACTTTTTATGCTCAGTCGAGCTGCAGAAAGCATTTTAATGAAACATAAATCACTTCTGCTTGTCTGTTATTTTTATCAGCTGTGTGGACAAAGGTCTGTGTGTGTCAAAACAAGTGGAGAAAAAGCATCATAAAATAGCAAGGTTTGTCCACCCGGCATTTTCTAACAAGGTGCTGCTCCAATGCCTCTTCAGTGGAAATCTGTAAAAGCCTGATTAGCTCCTCAAAAGTGTTCACCGCCCGCCAAGGTCACAAGGGTAGAAGAGCGACTGCAACCGCAAATGGGCAGCAGTTGAAAACCAATGAACCAACAATTCAGGAACACCAGGAAGCGAAGGAGCTGGGATTGATATGAACTACTGAAGGCAAACAGGATGATACATGTGCAGTACAGGGTGGGTAGGACGAGAGTTTTCGTAAGCTCAAGCTCCGGGAAATCTCAAAAGCACTTGTCAAAATAAGAAATCCACCAATAGATCACCTCCCCTTATAATGAAAGAATTGCTTCCTATAATTCTCTTCCTGCTACACTATCCTGGCTACTTGTGAATGTCTGGTCCACCACGGCCCTGTGGGACTATTCTACCAATCCAACTTCACTATCAGAGTGTATTTTTTCATGAAATACACTCTAATTTTCCTGCCCTTTACATTCAACCCAGTAGTTTCAGCTAATATTCCTTGTTGATCTCTATTGATAGTTAGTGTTTACCTTTATCCAAATGATTTATTCATTTTGTTCTTCTGCACTGAAAATTTTTCAGCCAGCAGACAGCTTCTGGTGTTATGAAGATCCGGACACCAAAACCTGCAACCCAGCAGTTAGCATCTGTCAGAAACCAAACGTCTTTGTAACACATCCCAACAGCAGTGGCCCAGATTTCACTGCAAAAAGCTCTCCTTGAGCACGCAGATTCTGTTCAGCCTATTACACCCTGCCCTTTCTGGCTTACCCAAATAACACCAGCCTTTCATTTTGGCTTAGGTTTTTAGATAAAACACTGCATATTTTGTAACCACGGCATTTAACTCCCATTTGACGTGGTAAGTGTGACTTACAGAAAGCAATGAGACAAACACCCCGGAAAAATGTGTCCTTTCTGGACATGAGGATTGTCAGGTAGAATAGATGTCACTTTTAAACCTCTTTTGTCCTTCCTGGGATTTTTGCACAAGTTACAGAACTCAGACAGCTCATCTAAATTGCAGTCATTGCTCCTGAACAGCTGAGGTTCACAGAGATTTAAAAATGGGTTGGTTAAATGCATTTTCAAATTTCATCATCCCTTAAGAACGAGAGATGTAATGAAAACAACGCAGTACATCCTACAATCACATCTGCCACCTACACCACAGCCCAGCAACAGAGGAATAGCAATTAGTCAGGTAATTCAGCCAGCAGGTTGACTCTGTTGTTAATACAATATTCACATCCCACCTGGAAATTGCCAAAGACTGGTTAACTTATACCTATTTTCTTACTAGTTTATTTGAAAGAAAAAATACTGGTTTTTCCTACTTCAGGGATTTGTTTTCTTCTGATTTTATTTCTCAACATTTACATTTAGGCACAGCCAGCTTCCCTCTCCCTTTAAATCTCCCCCATGTACCTATGTATTTTCTTCACTTAGGTCTCCCCTCGTTTATTCACAAAGGATCTAAACTGCAACTCAGAACTTAGCAGGGTTCATCTTCCACTCTGCTGCTCAGGGAATGGGAAGCTTTTGACAGCGGGACATGTGTTTCCATGTCTGAAGTGTCTCTCTTTAAATTTCACCTTGCTATTTCTTATTATGACTCTCAAGTTTGAGACATGAAGGAGAAGCATTAAAGAAGATGCATCCCTACAATAAAAAGAAAGGGGTAAACTTTTCCATTTCTCTCTTTGAAACGGAAAGGAAGGGTGAAAAAGAATAATTTCCTTAACAGAATGGTGAGAAAGGTGGGGGAAGAAAAGGGATAACAGGGAAAATAAAGAGAAACTTAGTTAACAATTTAGATAAGATCCCCAGTGACCAAATTCAGTGAAGTCACCCAAGATGCACTTGCATGCAAACTTTCCCTAAATAAAGATGAAATTCATTATCATTCACCGCTTAAACAAATAAAAGAAGCCAAGATTTTCTTCTAATTTATTGTTACTTATTTTAATTAGAGCTTAAACCTTTTATAGAGATACTTGAAAAAGTGTGATCTAGCCAAGAACTAGTCTAGTTTTCCAGGAATTAATTGCTGGCTTTATTTGGTCACGGTTTTTGATGTCTGTTAAGCAGACCAAAGTTATCTCAGTAAAGAGAAAATTAAGAAAATAAAGTGAGAAGATGAGAGCCATTAGTTAGACATTTTTTTTTCGATGACTGAAGCATAGATAAAGGCATGAGGGGACCTGGTTTTCTGCTTGGCTGAGCTAACAGTTTCCTGTAAGCTCTAGAAAATATAATTTAAAGAAGCTTTCTATTTCTTGGGCATTATGAGATTAAGTTCATCGGGGATTGTAATGCCATTTGAGATCATCTGATTTAGAACTTTTCATAAAAGTGAAAAGTATAATTAGAACTTCCAGTGGCTTTTGAAGGGAAAATGAAACCCCCTTTTCTCACGCCAAGCCTTTTGCAGTTTTTTTGGCTTTCTACACATTTGAAATGCTCAGCGTTCTGGCGGCAGTGTCCCCAGGCATGGGAGGCATTAGATCCAACCTCGCTGTACTTTAATGGGGAGCCCTCTTTTTCACACGGCTCACAGTTCCCTAGGTTGTCTACGCTGACATTTCCCACCCGTTAGCAGAAATTGCTTGAAGTGAGCCTGCTCATCCAATGACTTTATTTCACATAATAAAACGTGAGAATAATAACATTTGCTACAGTTAGGATAATAGAGAGCTTGTTCTCGGGCAAACAGTAGATGTATTTCTCCCTGCTCTAAAATATCTGGCTCATACTTCTGCCTCCAAACAGAACGTGAGATTTTAAACACGATTTCATATAGCACCTCTGTGCCTTCTGTAGACATACTGACTTCTACTGAAAGGAAAAGCACCTTGAACTAGAACTACAGGTCCAATTCAGAAGCACCCTTGCTCCAAGCATTTCACCCTGTGAAGTGCAGTGCACTGAGTAACCGCGCTAAGAAAAATTACTGGGAAGGTTTTGCTTGACCTTTTATTCATACAGTCAATTGCAGCCAAGTTCCCTGGTTTTGCTAATCCCTCAAATTCTGCTTACACGGTGCATTTGTATGCTCAGGATAATGCCTCTGTGATCTGAAAGCACTCCATCCCCGGGGTGTACAAGCGTGCACGTGGCTTCTGGCTTCTCGTTCTAAACGTCTTGGCGAGATCATGAACGTTAATACTGCATGAACAATCGTCGACTTGGAGGCTGATGGCTGTTACAGGGCAAAGCCAGGTGGAGCAGGAAAAACCCTTTGTGTACGTCGCGGGTGATAAATAATAAATCACAGCAAAATTCACAGGAATGCTTTGTATGCCATTAATGCTTCTTCCTTCTTCCTTCTCCCGATCCAACTAGCCCACATGCCACAAACCAGTCAATGTGCAATGCCAACAACATCCACCCTGCACTCTCCTACAAGTAAAGAATTATCCTTATTACAATCACTTTTATAGCTGGGGAGACTGAAGGGTCTCTGCTCTAACAACGTGCCATCCCCTAGACAGGTTTCCTCTTTTGCTTCTGTAAGGAGATACTGGCTACTGCAAAACATGATGATGAGTATTAGTCAAATTCTGAAAGTTTCTGCTTTTTTTGGACATTACAAAACTATTTGTTTACAAAAGAAAAAAAAAAAGCTTACATTTGCATAGAAATTTTATACAGCATGTGCAGCTCACTTAAAACATCATCTGCATTTGAATTACCCAAAGTCAGGGCAAGTGGTGCCATCCCTGACTCAAATGTGTAGTTCTTTTTAATCACCAGATGAGATACACATTTTTGATTTACTGTTTTATCAGAAAATTTCCATATATTTGATCCCTGAAAAATAGCATCAACTTCTCTGGAAACTGTAATATCTGAAAACATCTTGAGCTATAAAATAAGCCATGTTTGAGTGTTGAGCAGAACAGCTGCCACATATAATTGTCACAGCTAATTGCCCTAGAGGACCTAAGAAGAGGAATGGGTTAAAATTTTGATTCGGGTTCTTCGTTTTAGATTTCACCTTGAGCCAAATGGCCCTTCACAAACTGAACGAGTCGATAACCTGAGCTAAACACCTTTCCAGAAATAACTGAACATCTACTGGCCTTGTGCTGCTGGTCAGACAAATCATATGAAAGGTAGCTCTTGAAGGAAACTGCAGAAGAGTCAGAGAGGTAGGGGTTTTAGGGAAGTTCTGTAGTAATAGTGCTGTGCAACTGCCAGGACTCTGACAAAATGGCATTTTTGCTCAGGACCATTGCTTCTCTGTCCAGATGACCAATAAATGGTGCTTTGTGTAAAAAACAGATGATGCCCAGATCATATTGCAATGTCTGTGAAGGCTTTGGTTCACTTTGCAGAGCCTGGAGGGATCACTAAATGAAGGAGAACAGGTCTACTTGTAGAGTCAATGTGATTGGGGTGGCATGTTCTTACACGGGGGCAATACAAAGTTATAGGTGAACTGAGGTAACTCAGGGAGATGTTGAAGCGTTGGTGAAGAGAACAAACCCCTCAGAGTTGCAAGGCTGGGACCACCTGCAATATGTAAGAGAAAACATGCAGCTCAGGTTTGCCTTAAGGATTGTTCTTGGATCCTATGGGTGAACTCCTCAGGATGCCTGATAATAAATCTAGAACAGCTTTGTTTTTGGGCATTCTTTGGACACACTGACCTTTTAGAGAGAGAAGCTGGACATTAATTCCACCTTTATGGCATGGCCAAAGGAAATCAGTGACTGGCAGGAAAAAATGCATCAATACCTAGCCAGATTTTTTTCATGTTTCTTCTTGACAGCTTCTGGAATGTAAATCCAATTTCACTGTTTCTCCAGTTAGAATAAGAAACTAGTACTTTAACCTTTGAGTTAAATATTTTATCTTTAGACAGCTCCAGACTAATAATATCAATAAAGTGAAAGTGCCTGAGCACCTAGAACTCAGTCTTAACTGGAGAGAGGGACAGATCATCAAGTAGAATAGTACATCAAGTCTTACTTTTCCTATGATCATCTATGCACCTTTCTCAGTAATAATACTGCAGGATTTTACATCTCTTTACCCCTTGCCTGTCTCCCATGTTTGATGTATTGCTAATGTGGGAACACAGATCCTGAGCTCCTGTGAAACACCATCTGATCTTATGCTCACAGTATTCCTGCTCTGAGTGGGTTCTTGGTGGACTAATTGACCTCCCGAGGCCTCTTTTGACAGGCATTTCCCCGATCCTGTCATACAATTCTTATTTCTCTCATTGACTTCCCAGGGTATTTTTTCTTATCCAAATTATGAGTAAGCAGGCACAGCCCCCAATATATGCATTTAGTGGAACTAAATTACTACAGTTGTTGCAAAAGGAAGATCATAAATAAAAACCTCAGGAAGGTATTTCTGCTTCTCGCTTCCTGAAATAATTCACCTATTTCCTTCTCTGTTTCAAGTTGTTTCAGCTGGGAAGTCCTGGGCAAAAGACCTGAAAAAAATAGCTCATCAGTGTCAGCTAATCATCACCACATCACTGGCTGCCAGCAAAAGAGTGCTGGCAAGTGGCCACTTTGTAAGTTGAAAAGAAGAACTAAAGGAACTTAGCTGAGGTGCAGAATCTCATCAGTGGATATCCTGAAAAACTCATTAAGGCTTAATTGTAGCAAGGCTTCTCTAAATGTTTTTAAAAGGATACACATAGTCCAAATATTTCCTAAAACCTTTCAGAAAGCTGGGCTTAATTTTTATTCCAGAGTCCAGAAGCTCCAGGGGAGTACAGATGTCTGTTCAGCTTGCTCTGCTATGGAGCTCCCTGATGATGGGCTCACTCGGAGGCCATCCTGGATGGATCTGTCAGCTGAGCGTATGTGAGATGACAAATCCTCATCTGATCTTCTGCAGGGTGTGCAAACAGGGTGCACAAAGAGGGCACAGCAGTTTTGCACAGAAGGGCTGCGTGAGAAAGTCCCTGCATCCTCCTTGTAGGCCCACAGCCCAGGGAGGTGCTCCAGCTCTCTGCCAGAATGGTGGGCACTCACCTCAGAGCTGAAACCAGTGTTTCTACAGAGAAGGCCCCTGAAGTGTCTGACGCTTCCACCCAGATGGAACCGGTAAGGAAGGAGCCTTCGGTACAGAAGGTAGATTGCAATGTGTCCCTAGACCCTTCTGGAGAAAAGGTAAGTACCTGCACAAGATGTGCACAAGCTGATGATCTGTTGTGTCAGCTGGCTGAGCAGCTAAAAGGCTGTGCAGTGTGAGAGAGGCTGAGATGGAGATAGAGTTGTGCCTCTTGCAGACACCACAGAGAATGAGGCACCTTGGACCCCAATGACCCACAAAAGCAGGACTCTGGGCCCAACCCTCCAGCACTACAAGCAAACCCAGATAACTCTGGCAGCAGACCGGCCATGTTGGTGAGGTAGGCTTTAAACTGAAAGGGTCTGGGGACAAAGTCCAAAGTGAAAACGTTCACACCATTGCAACCAAAGGGGGAATAAGCCAGGCCAGCTAGAGCAGCAACAGATGCTCCTTAAGCTGCTTTGCAGGGTGAGAACCAGAAGATCAACCACCTCAACTGTGGGTGTACCAATGGACGCAGCCTGGGGAACAAAGAGCAACCGGAGCTCTGTGCCAAGTCAGAAAGTTATGATGTCACAGGGAGAACTGAAACATGGTTGGACAGCACAGACTCCTGCATGGTTCAGAGCTTCACACACGTTTTAGAAATGCATATTCCAAGTTAGGAAAATAATTCTGTAGCTTGGTTGGTAGCTTTGGAAAGACAAACATTTACTTGTTTTTTCCTTTTTCCCTACCCAAGCGGAGTTTTCAGCCTAGATCAAAAAGCTGCCAGATTAACAGCAAATCTCAGAGCTTTTTAGAAATTTTTTGTCCAGGTTTGCAGTTTCCCACCCAAGCTTGCTACACATCAGAATTTGTAGGTGCTACTCCAGTTCCACAGCATCCATCAGCTTATATAACTGTTGAAGAGTGTTTTGGATGCCTTAAAAGCTGTAGACCAATCTTCTGCATAACCATATCTTGCAGAAAAGTAATCATATTATTTGGTTTGTGGCAATTTTTTAATTGCAAATTAATTAGCTCCATCTGGTCTGTAATTTTCCACTTAGCAGGTGATAACTTCTGAAGCATCAGTTGCTTCTACGAGAGATAAGACAGTGCTGAGGATAGTAATTCTTATCCCTCAAAGTTATCTGGTTAGACAGTGGTGATTTTTTGAGACTTAGGGGGTTTTTTCAAAATGAGATCTTCACTGGACTGAATTCTAAACGTCTTCATTTGCCGTAAGTGCTCCTGGCTCGTTACTTGCTGCTCTATTTGCTGCTGATTAATGCAAGAATTTTCTTAGGCTGGAGATGTTTGATTGTTATATTTTTAATTTAAAATCGACTGACTGATAAACCTGCTTTGTATATGGTTTTCTTACTGATGAAGAATCTTGGCTGCTGTTGAGGTATAGTTGAGGGGGGAGAAAAACCTGCTTTTTGTAAACATAAATATCCTTGTAACAGTCAAGTAAAATTTTACAACAATGTCTCATCAAGGACTTGGTAGAGCTCCCTGAAGCAGAGGCAAGGTTGTGTGGAAAGCAAGCAGGTTTCTCCTTTGGCCTTATTAAGGTCTGTATCCTCAAATCTCTGAGACAAATTCAGACCTTTGGCGATCGAGTCTGTCAGTTCTCTCCCAAATCATATCTTGGATTTTCTCTGCTTAGAGACAGTGCTTTTGTATCACTTTTGTAATTGGTATTGAGAACCATGCTCTAGTAGAAGGGTAGCTGTTAGGGTATATCTGGCAATACATTCTTTTGACTGGAAATTTTGTAACATATTATGGATCTGTATTTGTTGTAGGCAAATCTGGCCACGGGTGTTAATTCCTTTTATAGGTTCAGATGCAGATTTTTGCACAGATGCTCAAGACTTCTCTCCGAAGCATACTAAAACTTGAATTTATGAAGGCATATTTTCTACTAGTCTGGCACTTTCTATTTCAGGCTACCACATCTATTTCTTAACCCTTGTTTGATCACGTTCTCAAATATACCACAAATGAGTTCATCCTAACAACTGTTCCTGTTCACAAAGCCCGTTTTTGTTTTCAAGGTCTGTAACACAAGAGTCAATTGGGTAACCTGATGGCTTCTCTGTCGCAAGGAAAATAACTTCCCCAAAATGCCATTCATGCCAAGATGAAATTGTTTTTTCTCTTTTTTGAATGTCAGTGGCTGGCATTATCCTGGCCCTAATGAAATGGATTATAAAACTCCAGTGCCTTTGACATAAAACAACAGAGGGATTAATTTATGTCTCTGTTCACTGTGCAGTACGAAGAATCTTGGGAAACCCAACTGACAATTTAGATATCAAATAACCAAGTTTCCTATTTACATGTGTACAAGACTTAGAATCACAGAACCATAGAATCATCTAGGTTGGAAAATACTTTTATGATCATTGAGTCAAACCATATTACATCCAAGCACTACCACTTAGCTACAGCTGTACACTGGTGCGCTGCGATGAAAAGCGCCTATAGGAAAATTCAGACTCTTCTTTAGTTCTCTGCTAAACTTCTTTAGAGGAAACTTGGTTTCCTCCTTAACCACAGAGTTCTCTTCTGACACTTTGTCAGAAGTGTAGTCAGAAACAAAAGTGTAGTCAATCTCATGTATTTGAACTGGATCCACAACACAGAGCATACTTCTGTTAGGACACGGTGCTTAGTAGTCAGCGACACTGCCGATCACTCTTACCTCCCAATCTTTACTTCATCTTATAAATCTAGACAAAAGTTGTTGGATCCAAATACCACCCGCCCCCAGGAACGTCTTTGTCTCAGTTGGCATTACTTGGTTCCTCTAACATCATTCACCAGTATGATTTAGGATTAGTAGCACAGGAAATTTCTTTCACATCTCGGGAAGTAAGTTTCTACCTCCACAAAAAGCTTATGCTTGAGTTTCTCATGCTGTTTGCTTAGACCTTATTAATACTCCTGATGCAGTTAAGAGTTCAGCACAGCCAGGATGTAGCCCATGTCAGATCCTCAGTTTAGCAGCATTTTTAAGCAAGTCTGGATGTTTTTCTCTAATATGCACCACTGCTCTTCCCATCAAAACCCTTGAGCTTCGGTAAGATTGCTGACCTAGAGGTAATTTGCAGGGAGCTGGATGGTGTCTGTATCTAACACTGCCACCTTTGGCATGAAAATAGCCATCCTTAGGTACCTGTGATTTTTTTCTTAGAGCAGTTTGACTTTTGCAAAGGTGATGTGAACTCTGGCCAGTACTGAGAGCTGATCAAGATCTCCATTTTCCCATTTGGTGAAAACCCTGAAGCAAGAAAACCAACGCTCTGTTTCCTGTCTTGTATGCATTGAATCAGTTGGTGGTTGAAATATGTCACATTTCTGGTGTGAAATCTTGCTTTATGAGAAAAGGGTACATAAATGTTACAGAGCAAATTATTTCCCTTAAGTAACACAACTTCTTTTGTCAACACTGTCTATGAGCAGCCAAGCAATGGATTTGGAGAAAAAGCTCATGTGAAATCAGAATCCAAACGGAATCAGGAACACTGAAGTATGAAGCAGTTTATGCAAAACTCTTAAGAGTGGGGGTTTTTTTCCACTGTGAAAAACCACTACAAAGCAACAATAAAAAACCCCCACATCTCACATGAGTCTGGCCAGGAAACATTAAATAAGCTAAATGGGATTTGACTGTAAATATTTGTTCAAGACCATTTCCAAATCATAAGAACTGTCTACCTGAAGTAGGGTGGAAGTGACAGAAAAAACCCCACATTTAAGCAAAGTATTTGGACAAAATGTTTTTAGACTTGCTAAAAGCTGGAAAAAAAAGTTTAAAATTGTTCAACAAGCACATTTTTAATTCAGCTACTTGTAACCAGAACAGGCAGGAAAAAAAAAAGAGTATCTGTGTACCATTTGCAAAGAGCAATGTGAAAAGGGAAAGGGCAGCATTTTAGCCGAGGCAAGAAAAATGCTTAGTTCTTTTAGAAATATTCATAAATCAGCATTTGTCAGGGGAAAAACATAACCATAATTTCTGTGGTAATGTAAATGTGGCAAATACCTGAAAGGAAAGGAAACTTGAATTTTGTCTCTCAGGAGAGACCTGACTGATGTGTGAAAAAACCCAGCCCACCACTGTTTTTTCTGGGATATACCGTTTCTAAAGGCAGACTTTCAGTTATTCTGATCTGTTTGGTTTTTTGTTTTGGTTTGGTTTAATTTTTCGAGATGACTCTGGTTTTCACATGTCTTCTTTGACAAATCACATTATCTCGTGCTTGTAAGCATTGCTCCTCCTTCCCCGGTCTGCCTCTTTATTGATGACTTCTATTTTTGTTGGGTGTGTGAAAACAGGCTACAGCCCGTTCCTGGAAGCACAACCAGCTCCTTGGGATTTGCTCAGATTTTATCACCCTTCAGAACAAAAAACATCCTTCCAGCTGCACTTGCAAGCATGGGTTTTGGGTGCAGTTCTGTTGACTGAAGGTATATAATTTGCTCTAAAAATAGAGCGTGTAACAGTGAATAAAAGCAGGGCTCCCGAAACAGCCATATTCTTTTCTCTTTGTAGAAGCAAGAGGCCTGGCTTTTCACCAGGGTGAAATAGGAGTGCAGATCTTTGTTTCTACTGATGAACAAAACTACCAGAGAAGTTACCAGTAAACTTGATTGCTGCAACTTCTTTTTGTTCCATTTAAATCTCCGCTTCTATTCCCAGTCAATATTTTTACTGCCTTTACCAATATTCTTTTCCTTCACCTCTGGACCCTGCAAAGGTTCCAGTCTCTCCTTTGGAGAGTTTTCACTGTTAAGAGAGAGATAACCTCAGACAGCCGAGGGTTTTAGGTTCTTTTGAAGTACATTATCATCAGCTCCTTTAATACCTCTGGCTGAATGACTGAGCAGTTTGTCGTGTCTCATCTAATGACTGCAGACACTCTGAACACACAGCAACACTGCAGTGTGCTCTTCAGCAACTACAAAAACACAACTAGCAGGCATATCCTGCATTTTAGTTTGTGATATTCAGTGGAGCTTAAGGCTCGTGAAACCCTAATTGATTATTTTCCAACGTGTGTTGGATGTCCTTAGCTGGCTGCCAGGCTGGAAGGTGAGGGAGCTGAGTGATGGTACTCCAGGGACCTGCTGGAGGCTACAAAGATACTGAGGGGACTGGAAAAATCTCTGTGACAAGGGAAGGCTGAGAGACCTGGGGCAGTTTAACTGGAGAAGACTGAGGGGGAATCTTTTCAATGCTGATCGATAGCTAAAGGGCCCATGGGGGTCAAGAGGCTGGGGCCAGGCTCTTTTCACTGGTGCCCAGCAACAGGACAAGGGGCAATGAGCACAAACTGGAACCCAGGAGGTTCCATCTGAACAGGAGGGAAAAATTCTTTGCTGTGAGGGTGGCAGAGCCTGGCCCAGACTGCCCAGAGAGGCTGTGGAGTCTCCTTCTCTGGAGAGATTCCAAACCTGCCTGGACAATGGGATCCTGGGCCCCCTGCTCTGGGTGACCCTGCTGGAGCAGGGGGGCTGGACAAGATGATCTCCAGAGGTATCTTCCAACCCCCACCATTCTGTGATTCAGGGTGTAGTTCAGCATGCACCTTCTGAGATGAAGGCAAATTACTCTACTTATTACATGAATAACACTGTTGCCATTGAGAACTAACATCAGTTCAAGGCACAGTTAATGTCTAGAAACCTGAAACTTTACACTCAATCCACTATATAAGATCAGGATCTCTTTAAAGCACAAGCTTATTTGAAATAGAACTGAGCACACTGGCTGTTGGATTTTCTGCTACTAACCAGTCCTTAAAATGCTCCAAACCGTAAGGTAGGTTGTAAGACTGCACTCCATAAACACTGAAAAGGCTTATTTTGTATGTTTTTGAGTCCAATAAAGTAACTGTAGCTTTGCCTAAAGGCCAAATTCCTACAGAACCTGAGGACATCTCAGCAGAGGTACACTGTACTATCTATGCAAGTTTATTTAAAGCCCATGGCAAAATCCCGAGTTCACCCTCTTGAGTTTATAAGAACATTCTAAACTGAGTGTCTATCTCGAAACAGTACATCTCTTTGAAGACAGAGATACCCTGAAAGAGCCTGAGACATGTATCCATCCAAAGAATTTCCCTGGGCACAAAAATGCATTGCTCCTGGAAAACTGGCAGAGGTGACAAAGCTGTCTCTTATGCTGGTTACCCCCCAGAAGAGATGAGATGGTCAGCAGAACTCTGACTTGGATTTTCTGCATGAAAAGGTCTTTTTCTGGAATTTAGGTTCCCAGCAGAAGACAAATGCTGGCTGCCTGGTCCTCGGGTTTTTTGGGGCTGGAGTTAGCTCACAACACTCACCATTCTGCCTCCTGTCCAGTTAGAGTGAAGAATCAAGGGGCTTTAGCTTTAGGTCAGTTCAGATGGGACAGGCTGAGGGGCATCAGAAGTAGTTTTTGGAACATCGTGGACAGAGCAGCTGTGGTAGCCCAAAGAGAGACAGTTGGTGAACAGGGAAAGATCTTATGAGTAAAGGCAAAACAAAAACAACTCAGAAAAAGAAGAGTGGAAAAAGAGACCCAAAAAATTTATCTTAGAAACCATGTACTGGAGAGACTGGTATCACTGGTCCAGGAAACAAGCAGGTGAGGAGATGACAGTAAGCTGGGATAAAAGCTGAAGATGATCTGGCAAGATCATCACCACAAAAATAGTTCATACACATTCTTCTTTCTGAGGTCGCCCACAGAAGTCGTATGGTAAATTTGCTTCGCTTCTGCTGCAAAAGCTCTTTGATGTCAACAAAGGCAGGGTTACACTTCCCCTTCCTAAACGTGCAGAAGGTTTATCGACTCTCCAGTACAGGACAGAACGTGCCATTAAAAAGAAGAACCATCATTTCCAAGATGAAAGTCTCTTCCATTTAGTTATTTGTTTCTTGGAGGACAGGGAGGGAGAGCACATTTCAAGAACTAAAGAAAACTGGGGTTTCTTTGAAACCTGCTTTAGTTCCTCCAACGTTGAAACGGTGCGCGAGCGAGTCTCAAATAAAAAGCTGCTCTGAAAATTCCCAGAACCCGACGGGTGACTTAAAGAAACCGACATTCAGTGAGGATAAAACAACCCAGTCGTCCCCTTTGATCACTCCAGCCAGCTGCCCTAGGCAAGTCTGGAGCTGCCAGGAAGCTGCCTGGAGACCTCAGCCAATACACCAGATGTCACCCAGAGGCAGAAGAGAGAAGACAGATGGGGGAGGAGAGAAACTTTCAAGCTGAATTTTTGAGGCTGACATTCTACAGAGGAACATCAGAGGGTATAAAACTCATCATCTTTGCCTATAGGAACAGGAAGTGAAGGAAGGAGAAAGGGACAAAGCATTCAGAGAGACAGCTGAGAGCCTCAAGAGAAAGATGATTTCTGCGAATAGCTCCTTAATGTTTGGCTTATGTCTAGGTCAGGAGAGCAACCATAAAATGTCACCTTGTCACCATCTGCAGTCATCCCAGAAGCTATAAGGGAGCATTTGGACCCATTCACAATAGCTCTGCTCTTTTGGTTTTCTTTTTCTTTTTCTTTCTTTTGTTTTGTTTTGGTTTGTTTGTTTTTTACTGGTTTTTTACTCTCATTTTATTCTCTTTTTCCTGCATCCGTTTATTCAATTTCAGTGTCACTGTGTTTATTCTCCACCAGCCACTTTCCACACTAATTAATTCCTTATATCCCACTGGCTTGTAGCTAGAGCCACAGTGGGTTTAGTTGGGAAACAAAACCAGGTAATTAGAAAAAAAGATGGCATTGCCTATGAAATTGAAAAGAAAAAATGGCTCTAATATGCATGCCTGGGAGACAGATAAACTCAGAGGAACTGTCACTTTCCCACTCTCTTTCCACAGCTCCTTCTTCAGAAAAAGTTTTCATCGCATGTGTCATGATCCAGGAGCAAAAGCAAACTCAGATGTCATGTCTGACAATGACATTTCACAGAACTAACACTCACACTGGAATAATTTCTACCATCTCTGATCTGTTTGATTCAAAGTTTAGGATAATTCCTCTCTAGAAACCAATATCAAAGATCACCAAGTGCATTTACAGGTGGTAGCTGTATTCAGAACACTGTAATTTCCTATGATTTGTGGCTGAGATCATGTGACATATACCATGTCTCCTTTCTCCACTATGACCAGCCAAAGGGTCCAGGAACTGCTTTTGTAGGTGGGGTTGAAAAGGGGTGAAAGGAGAAAGTCAGGACAAGGACCTTTTATGGTGAGAACAGTCTTCATGCAGGAAGTTCTGCAATTCAGCACTATGAAAATCTCTTGCCAATTTAGCTGCTGTCATCACAGATGTCCAACTGGCCCTTGGCAGCCCCAGAATTGGAAGGAATCAAGACACTGATTCTTTCTCCGGTCTCTACACCAGAGATTCCCCTTGATTCTCCCTGTAATCCCTCCTGGAAATGCAGCAATCCTGGTTTCCTAAAAGCTATTTGGTACTTTTACACTCAAGAAACTAAGAGCTGGGAAATACCTCTTCTACTGCTTTAAAAATTCTTCTATCCAAATAAGGGACTAAAGCAGGATTCAGCTTTTGGTAAGTCCTGCTTAGAAAGACAGAAAAATGTTGGGTATTTGCCAGTCCTAAATGTCATCTTTGTTAGCTGGTTATCAAAAGTTTCACGTTTCCACCAGCATGGATTGGCCAAGATGAAGTTTCTGTTTCCTAATGTTAGGCTACTGCACAGGAAATTTATTTGTCTGTCTGGGTAAAGCCTTTAGCAGTGCAGAAGTTCCAGAAAACTTTTATCCAAGGTCTAAACTTGTACCCCACTTCACTGCTGCGAGTGTTGGATTATCTTACCCTTGTACGTTACTTTAACCAGATAACAGCAGCAGCCACAGCAACGTCTCTTCCAGGAGCAGACTCTTGCTGGCATATGATGTCATCTCAGCGAGCAGGCTGTCAGGCTGGCTCAGTGAAGTGCTGCTGCAGAGGAGGATTATGTGTGACTTCCTCATTTCCCCAGTTGGGACCCCACCAATGGCCAAGAGTTCAGACCTCCCTCTCCGAGCCCCAAAGGCGCTGTGTGGATCACAGAATCACACAGATGATGCAGTGTTTAAAAGGACCCTGATGGTGCTAATTGCTAATCTCACTGGATTTTATTCTTGAACTTGCTACAAAGGATTTTATACTGATGCTCCCTAATTAAAAGCAGCACTGGAGAAAACATCTATTGTTCCCAAGCCCTGTCTGACTCTGTTTCCATCCTCCAAATTGTCATTTTGGTTTAATGGCTTTAGATCTGTGTTTTCATGCTGGCATAAAACATTGTTCTGTTTGGGTTACATTTCTAAAAAAAAGTGATGTGACCTATAAAACTGGTCCAATTTCTGCTTCCAAAAGATTACTTCCACAGCCTGATGTGACTGGCAATTCATATTGTTAGCCTTATTGCTCAGCGGCTAGAGCAAAGTGAGGCTGTTCCTGGAGTTCCTGTTCAGTGGAGTCTGCAAGAAGGGATTTCTAGAGGGCAGATCAAAGAAGGAGGGGCAGCAAAGTAGAAAGTGAGAGTAAACACCTCACTTCCACAATATTGTGGGGTTTCTAAAATAAAAATTCAAATTTAATTGTGCTGACAGTCATCTCATCTCCTCCTGTGTCTCTGCCCCCAAGTTCTTCCCTACTGCTCTCAGCTTCTAGCTTTTCACTTAGCAGTGCTTCATCAGCCAGCTGTAACTGTGGAATCTAAAATACATGCAAGCTTCAACAGAAACTCAAATTTCTGACCTGGAAGCAGAGCTTGCTGTGGGCAACATGCTCACAAAAAGGCCAAGTTATTTGAGCACTGCTTTCAGGTCACCGACTTTCAACAGGCCTGCCTTAGACTGAAGCCCACGTGGAATTCCCAAGTTACCAGCTCCTACCCACAGCTAAGGCATATAAATACTGCAAGTACTGATGACTGGGTGGAAAGTGAGAGACGGTTAGAAATACAGTCACAACAGATCTGTCCTCCAGTCATTGAACCTTGTTAAAATAGGCTTTCTGAGATTCGCTGTGTCGATTTGAATTGAGAAGGACCCTCTTTCTCTTCTTTATTATGCCATCCATCCTACAGGCACTGATGTGTAGTCACCTCTTCTAACAGATAGTTCCATCAAGATTTCCCTGTTGTGAGCGTGGCTTTGTTTTGCCCCTGAAGAACCACAGTAGCTGTACCTGGCTGTATCATTCATAGAGTAATTTCCTAGAATTATCTTCTAGGAGATAATGCCACGCAGAGCAAAGCTGTCCCAGGCACGGCCACAGGACAGGCGACTGGTGTCTGATGACTGTGGCGAGGGCATCGTGACTGGCCAAAGTTGACGTGAGCCACATTTGTGCTTGTTTAATTTTACTGACACTCAAGAGGGCACATGTGACCAGCAGAAGGGATTTGGCTATGGTTCCCTGTAAGGGAGTTTATCGCAGTCTTTTGACTTTGGAGGAATATCCTTCGAGCGATAATCTTCATTAGAAACAGTCACACCAGAACAAAGGTATCTTAGCTTTTGTGAAGCTCTTTTCTGTGAAAGGGATGGAATGACAATGCAGATATTAGCTTTCAGGTAGTCCTTAATCCAAACTGCTCCTTTTTTAATTTTTTGTTCTACTTAACTGCCTTCTATTGTCATTTCCTACCACTCTGCAAAACCCAGGTGTTCTTAGGAAATCTAAGAGTGGCACAGAACTGTATCTCCTTTTCTCCCGCTCTCTCTTAGTAATTACTCCCTACATGGTGTTTTTCCAGTGCCAGGTGGAAAATCAACTGAACATTTTGGAGGAGTGAGGTATATGTGAAAGACTCTTCTAATGATACACTCCACCAAGCCAGCTCCATTCCGTCACAGTTGATGTATGAGCTCATATAAGAAAACTAACAGTCAGTTTAAACTTTTTTCCTGAATCCGCAGTTTTCTTTCTAAAAAGTAATTTTGAACTAAGACAGATGGAGAACTCCTCTTTATCTTACACTGCCTCCTTTCAGCTGCCAAGACTATGTCGCAGACCATAACTATTTGTTTTCTTGCTGAGAGAAATGTGATAATAAATTAACCTTTCCCATTTATACACAAGCTTCCATTTTGATAGGAAGTCGAAGTACACTGAGGAAAAATACAGGGCTTTCATTTTGAACTCGTGGGAGCCTGGCACTTCAGAAAATTAAACATGCAGCTCTCCCTCATATTCTCTGAGAAAACCTCCCTGTAGCAGACAATGAAGGAGAGATCGGGAGAGGGCAAGTGGGTGAAACGTGTGACGGCATCGGCTAATGCAATGCAGCCATTTAATATGCAGGTGGGAAACAGCAGCTGCTTCATTTCTTGCGACCACCCTGAACAAGTGGTTGAGACAGGAAGCGACCAAGACCAGCGAATCTGGCCAAGCACAAGAAGGTTTATGCAAAAAGAATATAATTACCCAACGCTTTGCGCAGATGAGGTTCTAACGTTGCTACTTGCGTACAAAATCCCTCGTCGCCTTTAAAGCTTTTGTATAGCAAGGATGTTGGTGTTGCTTTTCATTGACAGCCTGGTGAAATGTAAGTGGTAGTTCATATGCTGATGCCTGAGGCTTTGCTGTTACTGAAAAGTTATCTCTCTGCATTACATGGATGCTACCAGCTCAACACATTGATGTTTCAGTCACGATACACGTGCAAAAATAACTTGGACACTCTTTAAGTCACAAGTAAAGGGAAGTACTTCATAAGACGTACGTGTTACAGGTAACTACTATCATTCGTAATGGTGGCACAGTTTCTTTTGAACTGTTTTACTTCCCTGTAAAAGAAATGGCACGGGAAAAAGTTCGAGGCTTATTCTTGGGGAATTTTGTGCCACTGGGATTGTCCGTTTGATCATTCGCTGCCATTTTTGACACAGAGCTGAGACCACCGGTAACCAGACAAATATGGGGGTCTGAAGTCTGAACTGAGATGACAGTTGCAAAACTTAAAACGTATCCATCATCTGTATAATTTCCCACTTAGTTTCTTATCTCCTTTCTTTGCTAATGGGTACTATTATCCGAAAAAAAAAAATAATAGTTTAAAATCTGATGCGTGAAAGAATCTTAAGACTCTTTAGAGTCTTAAATTTACCAAGCTCCCACACGCTGTCTACCTGCCTTTTTTCAGGGTCTGCTTCATTTATTGACCATGTGTTCACTTACATACAGTATATATAGATAGATAGATTTCTATAGATAATGCCTTCTTTTGAAAGATACTGCTGACACTAAGAAACAGGTAAATGCATGATGGTTTTGTGCTGTAGTTGATTCAACACGAGACTATTCCGAAATGATTGTTCTGCTGGTGACCCTTTGAGAGAGGATCCTGTTCCAGTCCAGCCTACAGTTTTCTGAAGGCTGTGACGTCGGTTGGCGCAGAGACTGAAACAACAGCGCCTGTTAGCTGGTTTGGCAATGCCTACGTGATTACCAGCGAGGGTGTCAGAGTAAAACAGAAGAAACTGCTTTCGTATCAGGGGCACTGTAACGTTCAGCTGGCAGCGCTGACTGTTAATAGAAGGCAGTCTGAAATTGCATGTGGAAAATGCTTTGAAATACTTCTGTTTTTCTCCAAAGTGTTTTCTCATTGAAACGACCTTGTGAGACACATCTGCCTTTCACAAAAATGTATTTCTGGACATTTTTTATGCTATGATTTGTTTTTAAAGCCCCAAGGGGTGAGGCTTCTGCTTCTTCCCTTCACAGTCTGGAATGCTCCCTTTTTAGGAAAATGCTGCAACTGTTCAGCTTGGATTTTCCTTTTCTCAATCTATTGTCTGCACTTAGACACTCAGACATTTATAACTCATTTTCTTTGTTGTTTTTTATACTCATGAAACACTTGCAGACTGCTGTCTCACAGCATACCACCAATCAGCTGGGAGTTTATATGTACTGGGCATCCATCTCCTTTCCTCTCTCATACTGGGACTGAGGTTTCATCGAATTCTAAAAATCTGGTGAATTTTTAGTTGGGAAATAAATACAGTTCAAGGACTAATTTAAAAATAAAATTAATTTCTCTATTCATTTTGAAAGTCTTAGAATCATAATTAGCTAAGAGTTAAGGTGTTTAAACTGACGTACATGACACAAACACTTCAAGATTCAGAAGAGAACATCAGAAGCAAAAAAGGAAAAACACCCGGGAGCTTTTTTCCAAAGGCAAGAGAAGTTCACCATAACATAAGAAACAGAAACATATTTGTCATTTGGCAAGTAATTTACATCAATGTAACATAAGCATCTTTTTCTGTATCTTTTCTTTTGCTATCTGTATCCCCCGAATATTTACGGAGTTAAAAGAAACAGCAAGGGAGTTAAATAATAAATAACAGTAGAGGAACTGTGAGTTTAAAAGCAAGCCAGGGAGAACAAAATGGCCAGACCCCCAGCTGTCATCAGCTGGCAGCCTTTGACTGAAGTCACCTAGAACTTACCTTTGTGATCAGACAAGACGAAAGTTGATGGAAAATTGTTGAAAAAAACCAGGAACAAGAAATTATCACATACCTTAGTAATGAGCAAGGCAGGCCAGGTGGAACTGAAAAGGTTCTTGTATGATGGACAGCAAAGCCATACGGAAGATCCCAGGTGAAACCAATACAACTGAAAAGAGAAACAGGCAGAAATTTCATATGAATATTTCCTTTCTTTTTACAAGCTTCTTCTGAATGAAGGTATTATTAGATGAGTCAATCCAGCAAGAAATAAAATTGAGATGTCAAATTATCACCAGTTTGTCCACAGCTGCAGAGCACACACCTCCTCTGTAACTTTATTTACACACATCACATAGAAACATGCTCACACCTGATGGCTTAGCCCGAGGAGGAGACACGAGAGGCACGGAGTGGTTTATATTACATCCAAACTGTCTTTGCTGATCTTGCCAGAAAGGGAGCTCTTGGACAGAGGCTGGTTGGTACAGCCTGGCTTGTTCTCACAGCGCCAGTAGATTGCCCATATCCACACAGTGTCACACTGGGCCCTGGAGACTCTGGGCCCTCGAAGGCATCCTGATGGCCCTGAGGCGGAATGATTACCATCTGTGTGTATTTCCATCCTCCAGAGCCAGAAATAAAGAGAAGGCTTAGTTGCAGCCATCAGAATGGTATTTTTAAAACATGCTGAGACTGTGCGTTGTGTGCAAATGTTCTGGGATGACACTAGAAGATTGTCCTACATAGAGGTAGGTAAAGTCAATATAATCCATGTTTTTACAATCTATCTGGACTTCACACTAGAGAAAACACTCCTGTGAGCTGTGCACACTCATGGTGAGACACTCACCCAGGTTGCCCAGAGAGGTGGTCGATGCCCCATCCCTGGAACCATTGCAGGTGAGGTTGGCTGGGGCCCTGAGCAAGCTGCTCTAGCTGCAGCTGCCCTGGCTCACTGCAGAGGGGCTGTACTAGATAACCTTGAAAGATCCCCCCCAAGCCCAAAACATTTCATGTTTCCAAATGCATTAGCCATGCAGAAGTATCTTTAAAACAAATGCCTTAACATTGCTACGGCCAGCTTTTAACTCCACAGTGATACGCTCGTGTTTCTCAGAACCTTCCAGAGAACCTGGTGTCTGACTGAATTCGTCATGGGACGCTGAAGAAGAACCATTAATGCGCGGCGGATCAAAAAGGCAACAGTTTGAGGTTACAAAACAAAAACCTTCCACTAATGACCTGGAATCCTGAACGCCTCCAGAGTACCCAAAACGGTTTCTGGGAGGAATAAGTTATCAGCTGAAAAGCCAGGCTCTGTGGCCACTTAGGCAGGCTGCAGTCTGAGACACTTCACTTGAGCAGCCTGAGGATATTTTGCTATCTTCTTCCACTAACGTGAGGCTTCTTTCAGCAAGCAATTGATTTCAGTTTGTAAGTCTGTCAGCACACAGTTCCTTTTGTTAGCAATGAAATGCACATAGTGGTTTTTAAACTGTTCTGGTAAGGAGTTTGGAAGCTCACAGGCCTAAGTGTCTCTTTATCCAAGGAAAACAGAATCCTGATGTTAGAAGTGATCTTTTTAGACTGTCAGGTGGGGTCTTCATTAGTACCAGAACAAGTCATTTTTACAAACGAGTTTGGAAGAACTCATCTGTGTAGTTTACTGCTGGTAAAATAGCAAACAAGCTGTTAATTTATATGCCTTCTAGCTGTACAACATAAATATAGGATATATTTATGTCTCACATAAATATTTTTTTTCCTTAAAGTGAGCATCCTTTTTCTTTCTTTCATCTGTTATCCTCCTGACACAATTCATTAGAAGGAGGGTTCCAAACTACCTGTATTTGGAGAGACAATGATTACAGCACCAGCAGTAGATAATACTTCTCAAGTGAGCAATCCACAGAGGGCAATCCTAGAGCCAAGTACAGCTCTGCTGAAACCCTTTGTGCTAAACAAGGCCACCCAGCATCTCTACTTCATATTTCAGCTACGATTAAACCTTGAGCATTTCCGTAAGAAATCCTCTGACTAAAATCACCATACCAGGTATTAGGAGACTTGGATTTTCTTTTACTAATGCTCCGTTAACCTCCAACATCTGCTCCCTCTGTGCACAGTCAGCAGCTCCACTGATCTCTCCCTTCCCTCCTCCTCTAGCAGGAGCAGTGGTCTTTAATAAAGCTGTTCTCCCCTCTCCCACCCTCTCCCTCTCGTCCACAGCACGGCTCTGGTCTGCACGTGTACACCGTGCCAGCGGGAAGCAGTAGTGCTGCCCAGGCATCGGTTCTGCTCGGGTTTCAGCACTTCTCCACCCCGAAGCAGTGCACTCACAGGCCCATTAAAAACTTCCTATGCGAACTGATGCCTCCACGACCGCACCTGAAAAGCTTTAGCGGTCTTGAGGTGCAGCCTAAAGCCACGGTCACGGATATTTGGCTGAATTTGTCACTAAGTGGTAGCAGAAGCCAGACTCAGCTCTTACTTTGTCTCATAACTTGCATAATTTTTTTCCCCGTGGTTCCCAGACTGCTGACAAAGCTACATAAAAGTATTACTTCATCTGCTACCCGAACCGTTTTCCTTTGTTGCTGAAGGCACCAGTTAGCAGTTCACAGCACTGCAGTGCACCAAGAGAGGAACTGGAGGACATAATGCAGTCCATACATTGGCAAATAGCACCACGTACAGCAATCTGGGCGACAAAAATGAGGCCTGACTGGGATGTTTCACGCGCTGTAGTGTTGTTGCCTCTAGAGCTATATACTGGGCTGATGGCTTTAATTGCCTGTGCTGCTGTATTGATGACTCTGTTACTGACACTATGGTCTCTTTATTTCTGTTCACGAAACTAAACATGGAAGACACGCTCTTGACCGTTGCATCCTTCTCAAGTTGGAGGTCGCCCATTCCCCTGGGACAGAAGCACAAACCACTCTGAAGAAGAATGTCCTGCTTTCTGGTAAAATGTAACATGGTGTGCTTGCTGTCCTGTCCTCATGGACTTCAGTAAACAACATCAACATTACCTAAAGCCTATAAGAAGTTGGGACTGTCCTGTAACATCTCACCTAATATCACACAGACCTGAAAAGTCTTTCCTAGCATTCCATTCATTCCAGTGCCTTTTTTTTCTCCATGGCCTTATATAAACATTTTCAGTTACGTCTTTGGATGGTTGTCTAGTCGCTATAAACTAGATTTCTGCCACGGTTGGCCATAGACATATCCAATTTCCTGTTCTCTCTGGATGATTCAGAGGAAAGATGATGTACCAGTGCAGAATTTTCTGAAGAGGTAACAAAAAAGAAATTAATCTTCCAGATGAAAATAACTCTTTGTTGTCAGCACATCTCCGAACGGATAGATTAAATGTATGCTGAATTCCGAATGGAAAACATGTTTACAGGGTACTGTGATTAATGGCCACAGCACTGCCATGTGCAGTAGTCCAGTACCCCTAATATTTCTGGAGGACTTTCATAACCCTGGCCAGCCCTAAGTTCAAATCTGAGATTCAAACTTTGCTGTCCTTTGAAGTCCGTATGCCAACCAGCCCTATATTCCTACAAAGTCTGCTTTTGTTTATAAGAGGTTGAAAAAAGTAGGTGTGATCTTGTAGGTAAAGCACAGTACTGGGAGTCTGGACACCTGGGTGGCTGTTGCCTAGAAACACTCACGTGCCTTAACTACTGTGAGATCAAGACGGGGATCTTGCTTAGCGCAGCCCTTCGATCAGCCTTAACTGTGCCACGGGTAATTCACCTGAAGCTAACCCTGAAACAAGCACTGGTTCAAAATACACCATGTGGTTTTCATGCGACCTTAGGATGAAACCTGCAGATTCACGAACTGAAGATGCGTTGACTGGGAGACTTCTTCAAGCAGAAGACAGGAAGGTGAACAGCAGCAGTGTATGTGAAGCCAGCAAGTGTTTAGTAGCTGACGAATCAGTCAAACTCCTGGTGCAGATGGAGGATTAGTAAGATTTTTGATGCTCTTTTAGTACTCCTGTTTTTAACTTAGCTGTCACTGAACTTCTTCCTTTTAAAACTGTGGGAATATTTCTCTGGGAAGAAGTTGATGTTAATCAAAACAGGGTTGATGGGAGGATGCTCTCTTGCCAGATCGGGGACTGATAATGCCCTGACTTCCCAAGATCCTCACCAGGCCTGCATTCATGGCACGTAGCCAGTGGGAAGCATCAGTGTAAATCTGGAGCACACTGTCCACAGCAAGTGCTGTAGTGGTTTAGTTGATCTCTACAGACAACTCTTCATGCCTGTTGCATGGAAGGAGCCAGAGGAAAAAAGCTCCCAGCCATGCATTGCTCACTGGAAAACAGGAAGACTGTGAGGAGTTTCTGAATGTCTTGGAAGTGCTGAGTTTACAGTTGGACTCAATGATCTTAAAGGTCTTTCCCAACATAAACAATTCTATGATTCTATAAATGAATACTGCAACACTTTCCAAATTGGTATAAAATGATTCTAAATTCTGTTCTACATCATCAGGATACTCTAATAAATTGATATTCTTCATAGTTGTTCACTATTTTATTTAACATTACATCACCATCTTTTTGGGTCTGAATGAAGTGCATAGTGAAGTGAATAGTGAAGCACACTTGACACAAAGAGAAGATTATTGATAACTGCTGGTTACTGAAACCAACTAAAGCTGACTCTTCCACAAATGGAATCACTTCTCTTTCTCCTCTCCTCCCATCTTCCCACAATTATGACTAGCTGTTCTGTGACCAAGGGCCTGTGTCTCATCACACCAGTGTCTGAAACCTAGATCTATAAGCAGCATCAGCTCACAGAATCCCAGCATGACAGGGACTGGAAGGGACCTCTGGAGATCATCTCATCCAAACCGCTTGCTCCAGCAGGGTCACCCAGAGCAGGGGACCCAGGATCACATTGTCCAGGCAGGTTCGGAATCTCTCCAGACAAGGAGACTCCACAACCTCTCTGGGCAGCGTGGGCTGGGCTCTGGCACCTGCACAGGAAGGAATTTTTTCTTCCTGTTCAGATGGAACCTCCTGGGTTCCAGTTTGTGCCTGTTGCCCCTTGTCCTGTTGCTGGGCACCAGTGAAAAGAGCCTGGGCCCAGACTCTTGGCTCCCACCCTTTAGCTATTGATCAGCATTGATCTGATCCCCTCTCAGTCTTCTCCAGCTAAACAGCCCCAGGTCTCTCAGACTTTCCTCAGCACAGAGATTTTCCAGTCCCCTCGGCACCCTTGTAGCCTCTGCTGGACTCCCTCCAGTAGTTCCCGGTCTCTCTTGTACTGGGGAGCCCATAACTGGACACAATACTCCAGATGTGGTCTTACCAAGGCAGAGCAGAGGCGTAGGATACCCTGACCTACTGGCCACACTCTTCTTCTTACGTGTGGCTTGTAGATCAACATGCAGCTAAACCAGCCGACAGCCACGGCCGAAGCACAGGCTGGAAAAGGCAGTTTGTGCCTTTGTCCTGAAGCGTGACTGAGGTGACGGGAGCCTAAGAGGCAGCGACCAGCTGTGCACACGGCTGAGGGCTGCCTGCCTGTCCTCAGCACAGGGCTGCTCTTGCCATCCATGGCCCACTCCTGACGAGACCACTGCAGCGGGTGCCCTCTTGGGCACGTGGCCGTCTGAGCTGTGCCAGGGCATCCTTTCCATTGCAACTGAAATCCGGCAACGTCCCCAGGCCACCTTTGGGCACCGAGAGAGCAGACAGGGAACTCAATTTCACAGCCTTGTCAAAAAACTTCCAGGGATGGTCTTGGTGTTCTCCTGAACCACCGCTTTTTCTTAGGGTTTATTAAGACTGGTGGGAAAAGTTAATTCTGAAAAGTACTGTCTGGTGCTGCTTTTCAGGAAGAGCTGTGAAATTAATTGATTTTTTGGTTCTGCAGCCAAACTTAAAAAACTCCCACAACTTTTGATCTGAACAAAATGTTTTCTTTTCTTATTTTCACTTAGACAGCTTCCGCCCTCCCTGCTGTTAGGCATTTGAGCCAATTGAAAATAAAAATGTTTTCTCTCTAGTGTGGGCTAAACAACCGAAGATCCAAACACTCCCTATTTCATGACTTTATCCTCCATTAGCGTCATTCAATAATCAGATCAAATGATGTGGGCAACTCATTTTGACATTGCAAATTGTCTGGGGATGCTGATTCCAGCAAGTTTGCTATTCCCAAAAGGAAGATAAACACACACCCCCCCCCCCCAAACCACTTAGCTCTTATTAGCGTGGAATCTGTGGAATACTTCTGCCGTGCAGTGGAGAGAAGGAAAGAAGCTGCCGAGAAGTAGGAGGGATGAGCTTAGACATCTAGCCTACGTGCCCTTACTCAAGTGCTGACTGTATGCTCCAGGTGTGTATCCTTTGCCTCCACAAGAAAGCAAGGTCTGAAGACGCAGCTGTAAGTCTTGAATCGTCAGGGGAATGCGTATTTGTGATGGGAAAAGGGCAAGGAGGGACTAAACCAGCTTTTTAAAGCTCTCTCTACCTCGTATCAGTAGCTTTTTTAGCTCAATCTCACAGTACAATTAATAAAGCTTCTCGGAGCAACCAGCTTGGTTTCAAGGATCTAGGCAAAGCCAAACCAGTGATGGGAACTGGCTCCAGCTGTCAAACATATCATGGTTCCTTCAGCTTGTTCGGAATGAAGGAAGGGAAAAGGCACTGAAAAGGAAGTCCTGCTTTCCCTTCCCAGTTCTTAGAAGCAGCTGTGCTCTTCCAGCTGTAACGGGCAGCGTTTTCTGCTTGTCACTCTGACACAGGAGGCTCCTGTCAGTGATGTTTGAGGAAAGGAGTTGACCAAGTGTCACTGTAATCGCTGTGGGATCAGAGTCTGCAACGCAATGACGAGCTGCGAGCTAGCACCGTGACTGAAAATCACGGTCGAATTCTGCTTTTGCCTTAAATTACCCCATTAAAATAATCTGAACTGATGAGTGTATAACATAACTAACGCTTTCATAAGAACTACAGACTTTTTGAGCTATATAAATCTCATGACAGCTTTCTTGTGAGAGAAACTCACCTAATCCTTTTGAATTTATGTAAAGAAGAAAGTCAACCGTTTGCTTTTTTTTTTTTCCTGTGAAAAACATGCATTTTCTTTATGTGATACATTTTAAGATGTCCTTAAGACAGATTACACATCTTTTTATCCTTTTCCCCAATATTTCCTGTGGTAAAAATTTTTATTCTAGAAAGCTGGAACAGTAAACCTGGCAAACCCATGTGCTGGATTCTTCAGAAGCTTTTCTCCTTGAGAAAGAGCAGCTTTCTAGAAGATGAAAAATGTTGATGAACATCCTTCATTTCAAAACACCTTTTTATTGCTAAGTCACCACACAGCTCATTAATTACTCTGTTATCAGGGAAAAGAAAAAAAATTATTTCTGGCAATCAAGCTCTTTCCTCATGCCCTGAAAAGAGCTGTCATAACCGAGCAAGACACAAGTGACAGGTGAAAAAGCAGAATTCAGGAATAAAGGCTGTGGCATCATTTTCCGTAAGAGACTTCTCTGGGGTTTTTTTAAGTCCCTTAGAACTACAGTGAGCGGCTGGACTCTGGGAAGTTATAAATATCTTCTAGGAAGAACTGCTTATTCAAGCAAAGAGCTAATATTCTTCAGAATAAACAGCTGAATTGTTGTATTGATTGTGCATTTATTAGGAGCACGGCACGGGAAACGTTCATTGCCAAACTCAGAAATATTCCGCGGCACAGCAGGGAAAAAAAATCACCGTCCTGCAAACGTGGTGATCCAACGTAATGTAACACAGGAATTAGAGAATGAGCCTGTAACTCAACCCAGTCCAAAGGCAAATCATTTAAATCACTCGCCTGCTGCTTCATTTCCCAGTATATGACTGAGAGTAACTACTTTTGTTTACAAGCAAAAGTAGTTTGTAGGCTCTACTACAAGTAATCATTAAAAAACCCCAACAGGAAAAGATTCCAACACCACTGCCATTATCGCTCTTCAAATCAAGGAACATCTTTCACGAGAGGCTTTTAAAGACACTTCAAAAATGGAGGGACTGAGAACAGATGTAAAAATGAAACGACGTAACAGAAGAGAGAGTTCTGACCCAGTTTTTGTTGTGAGACTGATCCCTGGGCTTCACAGCCTTTCCAGGGATCTGAACTTTGCCGTGTAACTTCCTAGGAACGTTCTTTTTTAAAACTGCCAAAATGTTAGTTTTTAAAAGCTGCATCTGAATAATTTTTAAGACATTTAACATTTTAAGACATTTAACATTTCTAGAAACCATATAGATTTTTCCTGACATTTTTTTTTTCCCACTTGCAATGTCTTTTTGTGATGAATTAATGTTTGGATAAATATATTCTATTTCCTTTCCTTGATCTTCAGCTGTTAAAAAATCACCTATTTAAAGTAAGGTCAGACTATACTTGCAGAGGATGCTGCTCTTGTCCCTAAACAGTTTAGGCCACAGATGTTAGCCCACAGTCCTGGCAAAAGCTTCAAGCACACCTGGATGCTTCCATCAGGAGGTGTTTGGGCTACTCAAAGCATCAGAAGGCCAGTTTCTATTCAAAGCATGAGAAGAACAGTTTCTTCTCCAAGTGTACTCCTGGACTACTACTTCTAGAGAGAGCGGGGAGAGAGGGAGCAGAGAAATTCAATCACTTCACATGTGATAAGTACATTGTGATTCAACTTTTGCTCGACTGTACAGGCAAGTTTCTGTCTCCTCAGCCCTCTTACCCATTCACAGCAGATTAACCACAGGCCTGGCTCCACATGGGACTCTCTAAAGTCAGTGGTCAGGCTCTCTTGACTGTGGAGGGTTTATTATATATCCCTGTAAGAAGCTGGCTTGTTAGAATCTTTGAAGACTGCTATTTTTTTCAGGACAAACTATGAACGTCGCCACAAGAACAACCTCCCTCATTTCTAAAAGGAGATACACGCTTCAAAAGATGACTGCTGCTAAGGCATCTAAGAACAGGCATAAAGTCAGGGAAGATTTTGGTTTCGTTCCTTTTCTTTTTTCTAGAGGGGACAGAAAGACATCCTGCAGCCTTTGAAAAGATCAGGGGAGAGTGATGGATCAGGATTGAGGTAATACCCCCTGCACCTGAAAAACAATGTCTGAACAGTTCTCTGGAGGATGCGCTGTAAATTCTCAGAATTAAGCACCTGGATTAAAAGATCATTCTTCAAATGATCTTAAAACTTTATCTTCATCTTTCTTTCTTTCTTTTCATAATCTACTGTCTATTTTTCAGGCTTCTGCCGAATCCTGAGGGCTTCCCATATATATTCAGCTCGCAGGAACTCTCATTACCTTTCAACGCTAGTCATCCCATCCCGTCCCACCTCGCTGTTGTGCCAGCAACACAAGCTGCTTCTGTAAGATTCTCTGCAGTGTCTAATTTCCTTCTGCTGGCTGCACACGAATCATTCAAATAGGAGAACGTAGCTGTTCCTCCCGCGTCCCATTTAGTTACAGAAGTCAATGTTTTGTAGACCAGCAACACAGCATATTGTGTACCTGGGAACAAAATCTCGGCAGAAGCAAAGGATTACAAAACCGAGAGGTTTCCGTTCAGCATTTTGAAACGTGAACTCTCTGCGATCTGTTCAATTTGTTCCAAGACCGAAATGCTTTCAAATAAAAAAGAAAACAACTGTAAATGGAGCTCCAATCACCATAAGTGGCAGCAGAGGATCATTAAGAATGACAAGTGGAGTATTTTTATAGTATGTTTAGAGAATTCTTGACCGTACACAGTACTCTTCAGCCTTCTTTACCCCCCTTATAACTGCTGAGCCACGCTGATGAGACTGCACGCTTTGCTATTCCTTTGCTAGTACAGTACTTTGAATGAAAAGGAAACAGCTTGAAGCTTTTTCTTCTACTCTAAATGTTGCCTGGGTCCTGCATAGAGCAGCAGCAGAGCTGTGTCTACCGGTCCATAACCAAAGACTGAAAATGCACTTATCTGGATACTGGAGTTCCTCATCTGCTCGGTGAACAGGTCACAACAAAGTCAGTATTATATTAGCACAATTAGAGTGAAGCAGGGTTCCTTGGGATCTTCACGAAATAAATAACCAGACAGGCAGCAGTGAGAGAGCTCCAGTGAACCTTGGAGCTGGGCACAGAGCTATGTTACCGTGCAGCAAAGCTAACAGACTATGTGTTAAAGTAACACACTGTGACCTGATGTAACACAAGGAGACCAGGAAAGTTGCAGTAAAATGCACACCAGCCAAACCCCAGACTCTGACAAGATGAAATGAGCTGTAGGACTGCAAGGCAGCAACGCTTAGAAAGGCATTCACAGCACAGCATTGTCATTTACCAAGGTGAATCCACACAAAACCCAAACAGGTACGTGAGTGACCGATATTCACTTCAAAAATAAAAGAAAAAAAAAAAAGAAGAAAAAGGAAAAAGAAAAAGGAAGCACCCGTTAGCCTAACATCTCTCATAATCTGCTGATCTGCATAGCACTCTGTAGGTGGCAGTGTGGGTAAACCATCTCTGAGTTCATCGCATCCCAGTGCTTGGCTTCTTTGTGTATACGAGACAGCAACAGCTAAGCTAGCCCAGACTGGGGCAGCGAGAAGACACAGGGCAGCTTTGGAAACAGAAATCAACTTAAGGCTCCTGTGGCAGTCCTCCCATGACACACCTGCTTTCTAAAATGCAGCTGCGTTAGATCCCAATTCTCAATTCCCCTCTTACCCATTGTGACAAACCTAATTTGGAGTCCACTGGAATATAACCAGTATTACTACTTACACTGAAGTAAGGGCTTCTGGTGCTGCGCAACGCACATCAGGAACAGCAGTACAATGGCTGCAGGTAGCTGCTGCTCCCTTCCCGCTGCTTGGGATCACAGTCAGTCTCCAGTCTCTTCAGAGATTAAAAGTCTCTGCATTTCTGAGCTTTGGAAATTTCAGCCCCAGTTGATGACTGGAGATGAGGCTCTCCCTTAGCTGCTGATCCAGGATGTCCAGACACACAGCTGTGGGGCTGGCACATCAGCCTACACGTGACTGGTTTCAGTAGAAAAAAAAGGCCAAACAACTGATTTTTTGCTAGGTTTCTTTTCAGAACTATTCCCAGATCCTAAAGTGATGTCCTCCACCACTTTCACTGCTGTACTGGGCTTGGAACCGCCATGACAAAATGAAAACTCCTGATGCATACTGTATTTCCATCAGGGGTTTGGAGTGAATGCCTTCCAGCCCTTTCTGCAAGGTGCCTCTATGTCTTAATAAACCTGGGAGTTTTGAAACATTTAGAGCCATTTAAACCTATAACCAAAATACGTGTTTGAGATGGAGAACAAAGGCTCTTTCTTAATTTCTTTCCTCTGCCAAATAAGAGACCTCATCTATGTTGGGAACTGCTGTGTTGGTCTGCATCTTTAAAGATTGGCTCCTTGCTTCCCAGTTTGGTTCATTCTCCCTTTGTTTTAGATTCCTGCTAACCTGATGCTGATAGATCAATGAGAACAGGGGTTCTGCTCCACTAAGCCAGCACTGATGGAACCCAAACAGCGTAAAACACCTGGTTTTGCAATATAAACACAGGCCATCAAATCCTTTCAAAGAAGAACCCTCTCATAACATACAGAATGTGTGCCTGAAATTAACTGGCCTGTAATATTTAATGACGATGATTAATTTCTACCCAGAGGCAGGGGATGATTCATCAGCCTTTGTATCACCTTATGCAGCATCTCCATCCTACTCATGTCAAATTGTCAGACAGAACAAAAACGAGAATTTTTGATGCTGGAAAGACAGAAATACTTCTCACTGCCAGCATGCCATTTTTCTTTTCTTCACAAATGCTTTCTTCAAAGAGATGAGCTTATATGTTTAAAATAAAAAGGTAAGCTTCAGTAAGTAGAATAGCTTACGAATATTGGTATATCCTACCTATGAAAGTAGGATACAGGTTCCCCCAAAAGAGATTTAACCTGATGTGTGAGGCTTATGCTCTTTCCTCATCTTGTGAAAAATGTTAAGGTGACTGAGCCCAATCCAGACTCTGGCATTTACACTGCAATTTAAAGCTGGCATCTTCATTAAGGCATGTTGTGCGTTGGTCCCCCACTGACATCCAGTCAAGCAAAACGTTGTGTTTGATGAAGCTCAGTCCAGAGCCACCAACACTTCCCGTGGTACTTGTTTTTCCCCCCCAAAATCTGCCTCCACAGTTGATCTTAGTCGCAAAGTGTTCTCGGGAGGCCAGACTTGCTGCTTTTCTGGAGAATGGACACAGCTTTCCCTCGTACTACTTTTGTCTTTGAATTTAGCTGCTATGTTACTACTGTTTATTGAGTTAAACCTCATAAATAGGCTTTTTTAAATATTATTGCTGTTGTTTTACTTTTGTGGCAAGTATTCACCTAATCCTATAAACAGAAAAATGGAGCTCAGAGCAGAAAAAAGTTTAAAACTTTGTCTCAAGTTATTTATTACCCTTTTCCTTTACGACGCAGCAGGAAAGTTTTTTTAAGTATCTTTAGGTACAGCTCACAGAACACAACAAGCCTACTCAGTAGGATACTTTAAAATAAAAAACCATGGACATATTTATGTAAGGAACCCTCTCCCACTAGATATTCATTATATGAAATATTTATTAGAAAGTCCATTCCTTCTCCCTTATGATCTACCCATAAATTACCTTCTGCTCTTCTACCTCCAGCAAACCTCCTAGTCCTGTCCTGCAAAAATTTTCAGTTTTTAAATTTTTTTCTCTGACAGTCAAGATGTGTATTTCTGTGCCTCACACAGCGATTGTTTTTGCTCGGCTTTACCTGACGCTGCTCATTGCCCCTGGAGCTGGCTCCTGGAAAGTGTTTTACCAAAAATTTAAACCAGTTGTTCTTTCTCTATTCAGATAAGCTTTTTAGCCTCAATGTCTTTCATTTTCCAATAGCCATCTGCCCATACTACTTCTTGATGAAGCTGCTGGGTCAATCATAAATACAACAAACACGTTATTTTTTTTTTAAGAAGACCCCAAGTATATCATCTATTTTTATATTGCCAGTGGAATAGGATTTGCACAGACCTCCTCTTCATTTCCTGTACAGAAAGGAATTTTAATGACACCTGCTAAGGCTCTCTGCCAGAGCTGATCAATAATAAACATGCAAACAGAAAACATAAGCAGGCCCTACAATTTTCAGTTAACATAATGTGGCTGTGCAAAACGAACAGAAGATTTACCTCCCTATTTCAAAGCTGAAAGTTAATGCCTGACCATTCTGCTTTTTAAGGGCTGTAGGTCACATCTCGTGAGTTCTCCAGATTAACGTTAGTTTTGATGAGATAAATATCAACTTAAGAAAGTAATATTATGTTGGGGTTTTTGTTAGGTTTTTTTTATTGTTGTTGGTTAGGTTTTTTTCTTCACCAAGATAAATAACAGAATTTATCAGAGTAAAACTTCCCATTTTCTAGAGGCATTCCTTTTATATTCAGACATCTGTGCCAGCTGCCTTGAAGTTTTTATTGACTTTGAGAAGAACAGGAGGGGAGATAGAAACTTACTGTCTTTTATTAGATCTATCTGTATTTCATGGTGGATTTTTAGCACAGTTACTGAAATATCAGTTGTAATTTAAGTGATTATGAACACAGAATATATATTTTTCAGATTGTTTTCCTTAAAGATTTTATTGCCTTTTGAAACACGGCAGTGATAGGATAGATAAAACTAAACCTGCAGTTGCAAGTTGCAAATATGCCTGACTAAAGTTTATTTCTACTTGTTTACAGTGACAGTTTTGTGTTAGTTTATGTGCCTTATTTAGGTTGGCAGAAAGTGGAGTTTTTTTGTTTGGTAGTTTGGGTTTTTTTCCCTCTCCTATGACTGAAACTGTCTGGTAAATTATATATTAAATTTTTATGAGTGTAGTAAAAATTTGGATCCTCCTTATCTTTCTCCTGATTGGCTTACAGGAGAAATATAGTAGAGACACATCCTTATATCTGCATGCTCTGTCTTCCTAAGCTTTCACATTAATATGTGAATTGGTTGACATCAATTCTAAACTGACTTCTGTTAACAAACAGGTCCCCTCCTTTCTTTTATACTCCGTACATAGATCTTTCATATTGACAAAGACTTTATGATTGATTTTGATAAACCATTAAATCAAGAGCATTCATAGAGAGCAGTCTTGTGACAAAACCAATAGATTTACCCAGCAGGACTTCAGATTTTTTATCAGGGAGCAGGTTCTCTATAAACTTGTAAACAAGTGAAAAACCAGCACATCAGTCTTGCATACAAACGGGGAATCGGTTCGAAAATAGAATCACTTCTCTTCTAGGGTCTTATATTGTTTTGAAAGAAATGATCCTGGGAATCCACCTAAGCACTACTAGTGCCCATAAAGGTCAATGCTCAGGACCAGACTGACCTGACTTTCCCACATCAAAGAGGCGATAGATGACTAACGTTCAAACACTCCAGCAAATGACCAGATGACCTGTTCTTCTGCGGTAAAGCGATAAACTCCACAACACTTTTCACACAGGAAAAAAGCTTTTTTCTTCCAAGATGATGTCAGCTAAGCCATACCGAACGATATTGGGGAAGTATTAAAAAAGACATGTTCCACACCACCATTTCCTCTGGTTTAATCTTCTGTTGCCTTTTAGTCCAGAACAATAACAACTTATTTACATCAACTAGAAGAAATAGACCTATTACCCGTACGGGGCTGGCCCTTCCTGAGCTAGTATTCCTTGCAATTTATATCGTGTTCTGGTTTTGTTTCACAAATAACATCTTCCATCAAACTGACAAGTCCTTTTTTTTTAAACTTGCTTCCATAATAAATATCCCACCTCTTAAATCTGTTTTCATTAGCAAAGACATGGGTGAGGCAGAAAAGCCTTCTAGGTGGGCAGAAGGCGCTTTCATTTTCTGTAGCTGCTGTCTAATGTTTTTATTTGTGCTTTTACATCACTTCAGCATAATGCATCTTATTATGACTGACAGGTTCTGTAATGGGATTTTTTGCTAGTGTCATCAGGTTTCAGAAAAAAGAGACGAGTTTTACCAGTTTTGACCTGTAAGCATTTGTCAACATCCAACTCAGAAATTACTGTGTATCTTTCAGCTAGGGGTTTGCTGCCAGGCATCGGTAACAATGGTAATCACAACCCTGTAAATTGATCCATGTTGCTTTGTTCACTTTTCTGAAATTATTTTTTCTGTTTACACCTTCAGTGAAATTCCTGCGTATCTGGCTTCAGACAAGAGATAAATCTTCCACTTACACAAGGATTATGGTGTAAGGTTTGGTTTGGTTTGGTTTTTTTAACTACCTCCAGGCTTTGCTTCCTTTTTGATTCCATGGAGATGATCTGTCTTCTAGATTATAGTGTCTTCAAACAGAAAACAATGTGCTCAGTATTATACAAAGGTATTTTTAATTTTTATATCAAATTAATAGAGCTGAAAAAACAGCGAAAAAAACCAACAAAAAACCCACACACAAAACCAACCAACAAAATAATAAACTTGGTTTTGGAAAATGAAAAAGACTCCGATATTTGTCCAAGATTGTTTTTGGTTGGAGTTTTCTAGCAAAAACTCCCAGAAAAACACATTCTTTGCTTGTAGTCTTTGCAAATCAGAAGGTTTTGGTTTTGATCATGAAAAATGCTTTGGAAATTTGGGTTGGTTTGGATTAGAATGAATCTGAACATTATAATAATATTACAATATTACAGTAATATTAAAATAAGATTCTTGTTCACAGTGTTGAAATAAGTTGAAGGATTTGAGCCAGTTTTCAAGGAGAAGGCATTTGTATCAGAAGAACAAAATCATTTTCTGAGATGAAAAATTCCTTCAGAGAAGGAATGCCTCTCCCTGGTGGAGGCACGCTCTCCCAAGCAGGTTGAGGCTACAATGGGAGAGAAAGGAAAATTCATAGAGCTGCCATTTATGACTGAAGAATCGTGTTGCTAAACAGAGTATTTGGATTTCAGATCTATCATTTTTGTACCGATCCTTGCAGCTAAATGGATTTTTTAAAATCAAGTTAGAAAATCCCAAGAACGTGTTTTTGGTATGGCTAGAGCAGATGGGTGCTTGATGGTTGCCCCCAATGCTGCTGCAAAACCAAACTCAGAGGAGAAAAGTCCAGTTCCGTATCTCCATTGCATGTTCTGTCTGCCAAGTTGTGTTTCAATCAACATTGCCCTTTGCTTTAAACAGTGTAATCAAAAATTGATTACCTGGTAAATAGTAAGGGACATAGAATAGTAATACACCACAATATCCAACTATTAGGGAGCTGTTAACCCCGTTAGATAATCACCATCAGCGTATAAAAAACCAAGTGATCAATCAAGTGCTCCAGCTAAAGCTCTGTGAGGGATGGAAGAGCCAGTGCTTTACGCTGCTCCGTTTACAAAGAATAAAATAAACCCACAGACCAACAAAAAATCAAACACTGAGGTCGATTTCAGAGGTTAGCAAAGCACCGCTTTTCTGCAGACCGGAGAGAAAAGCTGCTTGACATACATGGCACTGAAGGGTGCCATGGTAAATGCACAAGTGACAGCCTGCATTACCATCCAGAACTTGGCAGGAGAGTAGGAAAAAAGAGTACCACGAGCACACAATAGATTTCCAAAGAGAAGAAAATAGCAGAACTCTTGCATTTTTTGACAAAAGTGACGAGGCAAAAAAACAGACAATCGACTTTTTGTCTTCTTTTAAACAACTAACAGAGAAAGATGAAGCAGAGCACAAGCAAGCTTCATACCACCTTATTTAGTTTCTTCAGACAGACAGACAGACAGACCACAATGGATGTTTAGCAGCTGTACAAAGTGACTGTTTTTCCATTAGCACCTGAAAATACCTGTTTGATACTCAAAAACCTGCACAATGTTTGACTCTAGTGACGTCTGTAACAGGAATTGGAAACGTTCATGTGAGTCTGATGCTATTGTATGTGCTTTACAGAGTGATAATGGATATTTAAACAAACTAGAATATTGCCAGTCTCCACCAAAAAACAAAAACCCAAGAAACCCACCAATACAATGTGTCCTTCCCATCCCATTCCCAGATCATTCTGGAGAAACCTGTTGAACTGGTAGCATCAGCTGGCTGAATTTAAAACCTCAAAAATGACTAGGGGTGCTATGAACTAATTTAAACCTCAGTATACCTCGGTTCCCAGCACACGTCTGGGGTTTTGAAAGTCACAGTTAGACAAGCAGCATGCGGGTTGAGCTGGGGAAAGCCAGGACTAACATTCAGTGTTAACACCATGAAATGACAAGTGTTTGTCTCCTTCATTTTTCCTGCAACTCAAAAAGTTTTTACAGCTTATGTAGCATTCAATTAAAAGTAAAAACCAAACTATCATACAGATAGTTTCTGTAATGTTTGGTAGAGCTGAGTGTTAACATCCTGAGGAAAGCACGTGGCATTAGAATGTATATTTCTACTTAAAGCAACTGCCCCTTCTGCTAAACAGAATCAATAATTGAAATCTTTTTTTGCTCTGGAGAAAAGCCACCCCGAGAGGTCAAGCTATATTTTGAAATCACTTATTTCAGTCACTTTGATATTTTATTAGGTCACATGATGGTGCAAAGGCCTAAGATACTTTGGTCAGGAGGAATGGATTTATTTTTCTTTTTAACAGAAATATTTGAAATGCACAAATGTAACTTCCAGACTCTGAAAGGAACGTGTCTGCTGGGGAGCGAAATTTCATCCCCTCTCAGTTTTTCTACCATGAGTACTGGATCCAAGGTATGCTATTTTAGCATGTGTTGCTCCTTCTGACTGGGTAGTGGTTTAAAAGTTTGGAACAACACATTTTTCCGACAGTGACACCCAAAACTTTATTCCCTAGAAGAAACAATTGTTCACTTAGTTGCCTTCTACACATACATGTATATAAGAGTCTGCTTTTTGCTGTATATAGATAAAGTACATTAGAGAAGACTGAGGTCATCTCCTTATAAGAGAGAACTCTTTGGCTTTGGTATGGATTTTGACTAGTGACACATGGAGCGAGTTCGATCGGGCAGCAGTTTGCTAACTACCCTGACAAACCAGAAGCTACCAAAGGAACCAACTATTTCACTGTTTTCCCCACAGTTGGCAACATTTGGTTCTCTTTTACTAGGCCATCAAGCTCAATCAGGATCCTTCATAACAACCTGTCAGTCAATCTCTGAAACCCCCATATCTGTCACAGCAGCCTCCTCAGTGCCTTTTCAGTCTCTTCCCTAAGATACTCGAGTGGGTTCCGAAGCATTCGTGCTGATATTTATCGATGCTAACGTTTGCTTCTTCTCTACCCACAATAATACTTTTTGGCTCTACCCTGAAGTCCAGCTACATAGCCTCTCGTGTTTGGTGCACTTGCCTCAGTTATCAGATTCAACAGGAAAGGTGTGAGTAGAAGCACTGCAAGAAAAATAAAAAAGAACAAAAAAATGGAAGTAATCTAGCACATGAAAAACAAAACCTAAACCAGGTACTCTGAGAGGAACCAGCCAAATTTGTTGATTGACAAACGAATAAAAGATCCTGAAACGAAGAGCAGTGTTGCAGTTAAGTTCAGAAGAGCACCTCTACAGCTGGACTCCAGACTAGGCTGCTCCCAGTTTGTACCCATGCACTCAGGTAGTGATGGAAGGAGGCAGAGGAATCCAACACTACGATGTGTGGGAGTCATACCCCCGAGAAGACGGTCGTTGGAGGAAGAGATTGCCTAAGGAAATGGGATCACTTTTTTCAAGTTTAGTTAACTGGTCCAGTTTGGCTTTCTAAAAGATGACATTTTTAACACACAGAGCTCCAAAACATAGCAATAAAAGAAAGGTGGTAACTGATGAGCAATTGTGCAAGCACGGTGTCAGCAATGACAAAACCTGTATTTTACTTTACAATGCATTATAAGTGATGTGCAAGACATTAATTGATTAAAATGCATTATTGATTTAAAACAACTGGCAAATAACAACCTCCAGGAAGTGAAAGGAAGCATATAGAGAGTGTAAGACTTAAAAGATACTGATTAAATTGGTAAGGTTACGTGGAGTTGTATGAATAAAAAGAATATTAAGTCACAGAAATATTACTGAATATTTCTGGGACAATTATTTCATGAGTGTGTGAAATCTGTAATAGTGTACAAAGCTGATGATGACAAACTGGGGAAAATAGAGAAAAAGGGAATGAAACCACTGTGACATAAGAAGGCATCAGTGGAAAACACTGTAGGCAAAACATAACGAAACCAAATTGCTGGAGAAGAATAGGAAAGTATGGAGCAGACAAGTAGTAAGAGTTGCAGGAAGAACAAAACCTTAGTTTAAGATTTTATTGTAGCACTTTAAAAGGAAATTAAGCAGAAACTTTGAGTTCAGTCAGAAAATCTTAAGACATACATGGAGATGAAACAATACTACAAGCCAAGTAAGTAGTTAGAAAATGAGGAGGTTTATTTCCCAGGAGTTGGAGCATAAGGATGAGAAAAATATAGTGACTAATGAATAAAGTTTGACTGATTTTTTGGAAAGAACTGTGATCAAAAGGCACCATATAGTTCTTTTGCAACATGGTTTAACAAAACTGAAGCTTAGAGTGAGGCAATTGGAAATGTGCATGGAAACGTATGAGCAAGACTGGGAAAAACACCTACCTGGAAAGCATGAGAAAAGAACAGAATTCACAATTGCCAAGGAAAGCATTTAGCAAGCTTCCATGCTCATCTCAGAATAAATGGACAAAAATAGTAGAAAATGTACCTGATTGGATAGTAGATATTAATTAAAAGAGCACAGGAAAGAAAGCAACTGATAAAACCCCAGGACTTCTTTGCCTATGATCTAGAAGCTCTCAGTGGAATTATTAACGCAACAGGTATTATTCAAAAAGCATGAAAGACAATTTAGGAACAAAGTATTATTGCTTCTGGGATTGTGACTGTAATCCCTACCAGTGTCATACTGGTTGGAGAATGAAGCAGGAACCAAGAGTCTCGGTCACAGTCCTTAGTCAGGAGTGGAAGGAAGCAGCAAAGCAATTCTGAAAGGCACAGCGTGAGCAGCGTGAGCAGCCAGACTAAGGCTCCACAAGCCAAGGAATTAATGTATATCAAGTCCAAGAAGAAAAGCAGGAACCACAATTCAGCCAAATGGGTCAGAAAGATGAAAAATCCAAACAGAAGGACCCAAGAATGGAAGCAGTTGCATAATACTGATTATCCGTGTTTTGCTAGGATCTTTCAATGGGAATATTGCACTGGCACTACATAAATCGAAAATTCATTCTGGGATAAGATAATTGTTCCTTTACTAAAGAACCTTTACAGTCACCTCTAAAATACTGAGGCAGTTAAGAACCTTATAAGCTCACTCTTAGGTGAAGACTGACCTGCATTAGAGGTTCTACCACTGAATTCCTCTTCCCTCAAATCCCAGTTAGAGAGAAACAGTACTAACGTTGCTTTAGATAACAATAATAGAAATAATAACCTTTCTGGCAATAGAAAAGCACTCCCAGGACAAAATTGCACCCCAGGCATCGAAAGTTCTGTGGTAGACTCCCTGCCTTCAGACTGCCCAAGAGTCCCATTCACCAGCATAATCAAGAGTGCCAACTACTGTCTGTGAAGAACCTTGCCCACTCTAAAGAGGGCTCTCGTCTTACGTGTGGAATGTTTTCATGGCAGTGGAGGCTGTAGAGCATACAGCTTGAGCTTCCTTCAGGGAACTGGAAATCAGATGCCCCATGACCAGCCAGGGGACACTTCTGCCAATATGAATACAAGTTCACGATGACAATTTGACTTCAAGCGTGTTCCGAGACAGCAATGCAGATAGAACCAAAGAGACCGAGTTAGCACTCAGTCTTCTCAGGCTCTGATCATCTCAGACCCTCCTCACTGGAATATTCAGTCCTTTTTGTGTTAGCTCAGAGCTGCTCCACAGTCAGTTAATTTCCCTTTATTTTAACTCACTTCCTCAGATACCTCTGGTTTTCAGAAGAGATGTCTTTATCTTCCTTTTCTTAGCTCCGCTGCCTTCCAGTCTTGCATAATTTTAGAGGAGAGGGAAAAAAGAAGCAAGCTGTCCAGGATGTCCTTGGACAAGACTGATGTCTCCCTACATTTTTGGCTCAAACCAGCTGCTTACCTATCATTGCTGAAGAAATAAACACTGGAGAGACATCTATAATCAAAAGGTGGCTGACTTCCACTTTGAGTTTGAGCTTCTTGGTTAGAGAGACAAATCCAATTCTACCTGGACGTGCTGACTGACATTAAGCTGTTTGCTGCATCATTTACAAACTTAATTATCTACCCTTGGAAGTTCTGCCTTAATGAAATGCAGAATATCACAGCAGTTACACTGGAACCATCTAAAGCATCCTCTGGTGACTGAAGAGCCTTAAATTACTTTCTCTCGTACAGTCTGAAGCAATTTCTTGTTTCCTTTCTGTTCAGCCTTGCAGTTGTGACCACATCTTCCAGCTATCTCACCACCTGTGACAAAACGGCATGTATTACGTTTTCAGACTTTATCTGGAACTGAACAATTACATTTTTCTAATCTGTCGACTGAAAAACTCAAGCAATTGCAGTGTCCTTGCAAAGATTACAGGGCGGTTTTGCTCCGCACAGAATCCGAAATCCACTTTACCCGAGGACCACTTTCTCTTTCCGCTTAACACAGGACGGGAAAAACCAAAGCGTCATCACAAAGATTTTGCCACGCTTTGCTTTTTTTTTCACATTCTTGATGTAATTTGGCCCTTAACTCCCTTCGCGTCGCAGTTATGTCAGCACTCTTATTGCAACAAACGCTCACCAACATACTGGTGACAGCTCTCCAGGTTTTAGGAAGCCAGCTGCCAGCTGCGGTGCGCGCGGTTCCGACTGATAACCAGGGCCCCGTGCGTCCCCCAGCCAGACGCAGACGACAATAAACAGGTGGGAGTAGGTGGTCACCAGGGAGAGGGAAATGGGGGACTTGTTTTGGCGTCCGTGCCCGAGCTGCGCTCTGAAATTCTTCCGGGACGCTGCCCAGAAAGGGGCTGTTCTGTCAGCTCCCCGAAGCTGTGCGTGCGCGTGTGCGGGCACCGGCCGAAGACAGAGGGGTAACTGCAAGGAGGGAGCTTGACTGACACGTCACTTGGGAAAGCGAACATGTGGCACTTGTGCTGTGTGATCGCTGTTGGCTACGATAGCAAGCTTTGAGAACTCTAGGATGTCACTTACAGGGCTGTCGTTACCAGGATAATTGTAATTACTGGCACACACAACAAAGCCTTCAGAAAAGCAGCAGAAACATGTAAGTGCTTTGCTGAAGGCAAAGCTACTGAAAGATGATGACAGGTCTTGGGCAGCTGTGGAGAAACGTGTTACAGATGAATATGGCTACGATGCCTTTAGCTGTTCGGGGAGGGGGGGGGGTGTTTGGTTTTGGTTTTCTTTTTATAATAATGCTTTTTACTTATATAAATTCTACATTAACAGATGAAAGAGCAGTTAACAAAAGGGTAAGATGTACTATTGCGCGTTTGCAGACACCAGGCTGGGTGGAACTGTAGATCTGCTTGAGGGTAGGGAGGCTCTGCAGAGGAATCTAGACAGACTAGGTCCATGGGCCAAGGACAATGGTACCAATTTCAGGAAGGCCAAATGCTGGGTCCTGCACTGGGGCCACACCAACCCCCAGCAGCGCTACAGGCTTGGGGAGGAGCGGCTGGAACGATGCTCAGCAGAGAGGGACCTGGGGGTGTTGACTGACAGCCGGCTGAACATGGGCCAGCAGTGTGCCCAGGTGGCCAAGAAGGCCAATGGCATCCTGGCCTGGAT
>WTSP01002756.1:126615-164795 GCA_025331215.1 Actenoides lindsayi
AGCTCTGCTCATTAGTGCATCCATCCATGAACAAAAGGTAGCTTGTGCTGGAGACCAGTAATTGAAATGCCTAAATCCCTTCCACGGAGAGCAGAGCAGAGAGTAACGCTTCAGTGACTGGCTCAATTCTAGCACTTTAATTATTTTTTTTCTGCATATATTGAATCTTACAAGACCCCTGTTAGATTAGGATTACTGTTCCCATTAACAGGCAGATACAGAGCTGAGATATAGGGACAAGTTACTCCCCACTCTAGGTAGTCAATGACCAAGCAACCAGTCCTGACCAAGTTTTTGGCACTAATTATACCAGGTTATAGAAACTCTTGCAAAAGCCCAAAGGATCAGTGTTGTCTAGGGTTTGTGTTACAGGGTGCAGGTCACATTCTATTGTAACACTTCTAAAACAAATTTCTGCTTAGTTTTAACCTCAAACTAGAAGCATCAGAAGACCACAGGGTAGCAGACAGCCCTACAAAACTATATTGATGCTAGCAACCTGAGCTACATGACATTATCATATGACATCACTTCTTTCCTTTGAGCGAGGCAGAGCCTGGCCCAGGTTGTCCATTGAGGCTGTGGAGTCTCCATCTCTGGAGTGATTCCAAACCCACCTGGACAATGCGATCCTGGGCCCCTTGCTCTGGGTGACCCTGCTGTAGCAGGGGTGTTGGATGAGGTGATCTCCAGAGGTCCCTTCCAACCCCCAGCATTCTGGGATTCCAAGATCATTTTGCAGTCCGGGTAGCAAAATCTGCCACAAGTAGCCTGCAAGGTTCCCTGCACCATGTGTGTTGGGTAGAAGTACCTGCACATCTGTGTTGATCAGATAGGAATGTACACAAACAATTTAACCACTGCCGTTCACCTGCAGCCTGCTTTCCTATGGCAAACAATAAAAAAGTTTATAAAACTATTTGTTTTGATATTGTCTGAACCAATTCCAGTGAAATTTTTCAGCAGCAGTATCAGAGATTAAGCTACTACAGATTCCTTTTGGGGAGGAATTGGGACAATTAGGAAGAGGTAAGTGTACTTTTGAGGAGAATGGCAATATTAGTTCACCTGCTATTAGACATCAAGAAATCCATAGAAAGGGAGAGAGGCAAAGAAATAAAAAGCCTTAATTAAAACTCTGACCATGGGTCAAGCTTCGACTGTATTTTGAACCTTAGACATGAAAGGCGAGGCTGGTGAGACACTGGAGCAGGTGGGCCCGGGAAGTTGTGGATGTTCCATCCCTGGATGTGTCCATGACCAGGTTGGATGGGGCTTTAAGCAACCTGGTCTAGTGGGAGGTGTCCCTGCCCATGTCAGGGGGGGTTGGAACTAGATGACCTTTAAGGTCCCTTCCAACCAAAACGATTCTATGAAAGCCAGTTAACCCCAAGTCACCAGAGGGAGCCAAGCTTCTTCATTCCTGGTGCCTGTGAGGAAGGCTTCAGCAAGGTGCAAGTGGTGGCATGAAACATATGTCTCTTCTGAAAATTCCAGGAGCTTTTATTAATAGCAGGGATCTCCAGAACAAGACCCCTTTTTCCTTAAAGGTTCTCTTGGACAGTGGCTTTCAGAAACAGGCTTGCCTCATCCCCTCTACTGAGGGCTGAAATGTTGTCACATTTTATCCATCAGAATCACCTTTCTGTACTGACTCTCCTGCCCGACTCTCCCTGCTGCCTCTGTCGCTGCTTGCTGCCTTTACCCCCTCCAGTGGAACTGGATCACGCACTCCCTTGTGATGGGTCCAGAGCAGGAATCTGAACAGGAATTACCCTTACAATTAACTATGGGAACTTTTGCTAGCACCAAGCTTTTGGCTGCACCATTCCTCAAGGGTCTAGAGGAGGCAGCATCCCAGCTCATCAGGCAGGGATTGCAATCAGGGAATCCTGACAAGGAAACCATCAACTGCACTAAAGATCTCGTCTACATTATTTGTTTTGGACCCTTGGTCACCCAAGCACGCAAAAAGGCTCCCAGCACAGTTATGACGCAGCGTTCCCTGTATTTCACTTTGAACAGTTAGGTTCATAGTTGGACTTGATGACCTTAAAGGTCTCTTCCAACCAAAAGGATTCTATGGTTCTAGGTGTTTAAAGGCCCTCAGAAAGCATCTCCAAGCCGCTGCTGAGAGCTCCTCCAAGAGGAAAAAGAGACTCTAGATCAAAGAAAAGGGAGAAACGCAGGTCTGAATGAAGTCCACTGGAAGTCTGGAGTTTTTCCTCTCTTGCAAAACACCGAGTTTACTCAATGGTCAGTTCCTCCTTTTACCTCCTCTTACCTCTTCTGTCTCATACGTTGCCATTGGGTTTGAAAGACTGCCCGACCCTTCCTGTAGTTTCATGTACCACTTCAGCCTGGCTGGCTTCAGCAGAACCAAGCAGAGTTTGGTGCTTCCCCTCCCAGCACAAGCATTGTGGGTACTGTCAGGCACTTCAGGAAGGCTTGGGGAGAAGGGTTGCTATCCCCGTCAGCATCTTCTGGAAGTGGAGTCTGCCCTTTGGAGCCTCTGGGCAGCTGACTGCACAAGGCAGCCATATCAACACAGAATCACAGAATCAACCCAGCTTTGGGTTGGAAGGGACCTTTAAAGCTTATCTAGTCCAACCCTCCTGCAGGGAGCAGGGACAGCTGCAACTAGAGCAGGTTGCTCAGAGCCCCGGCCAACCTCACCTGGAATGGTTCCAGGGATGGGGCATCGACCACCTCTCTGGGCAACCTGGGCCAGTGCCTCACCATCCTCACCATGAAGGACAGGGGTTCAAGCACTGTATGCTGTCGTACATGCATAGTGCAAAGTTCTTTTCTAATCCTGGGCTGGCTAAAGACAGATTTATTTCTCAGTGAGTGCAGAGTGAAATTTATAATAACTGGTAGCTCTAAGGATATTAATCCATTTTTATCCCACTACGTTTTTTCAAATGTAATGTTAAACATTCCCTGATTCTCCATAGCTGCAGTGGGGCTACTCATTAGAAATTAAACAAATGTGTATGTTTGTAGGCTGGGCCTGGGATCTTTGAGAGACCAGAGTTTTGGAAAGCTCTTCCACCTAACTGAGAGGCTAGGAATTATAAAATGGATATGAAGTTGCCAAGTGGCAGAAGAGCCAAGAAGAAAAGGGGGATTTTGCACAATGTATGTTCCAGCAGGACCTGACAGACAGACCATGACTGTAACAGTATATTAAATTTCTTAGTAATCCTCCAGAAGCTACTTTCTGTGCTATGTGGTATCAGGAACCACCTCAGTTTCCCCGCCTCTCAAATAAATAGCCACCTGTTCATTCAGTGACTTCTTTTTTGTGAAAAGCTCTGATAAATGGGAAGTGTTTCATATTGGCAGCAAAGGCTATAGAATAATCATCTAGGAGATTTTCCTGAAGGTCACATTGATTTAGTCATTTACAGCCAAATTGGACAAAGCAGAGGAGATTGTTTTGTCAGCAACAGTCCCGCACTGGGATGAAATTCAGCCATACGTGGAGGATCAGAACAAAACTTAAGCAATCAAACCTTGTTTGGAGATTCTGAAGGTAATCTAGGTGAGGCACAGCGACTGCGTGGCCTTTTATGAAATTCACAGAGGCTGCTGGGAAACACGGCCAAAACCTAACGTAGAATTACCGAGCGTTTTCTTTCTTCATCGCCATTAATTGATCATGATCATATCAGAGGGTCTAGTGATTGGACAACAGGAAGAAGAAAGAAACCTTTACATTCATCTTACAACGCAGGCAGTTGTGTCTCTGCTAAAAAAAAAAGAAAAAAAGCCTCATCCTATGAGTGTGTCTAGACATCTAGTCTTACATTCTACCTTTCCATCTCTTCGTTTAACATTTGCTTCAAGAAATCTAAAGGAAAGCTGAATGGTCCTAGCTGTTATTAGTTGATAAGTGGCAGTAACTACTGACAGCCAAAAAGTTAAACCCACCTATTCTAGTGAAGCATGAAATAACTATCAAAAAAGCTATCAAAAATGCTTTATTCTAACATTGGACCGGGGCCTCGGGTCTTCACGTTGTAGGCATATATCTCACTAACTTCTGTGTACTCCGCAGGTTCCTTGCTATTTTGCAACGCCTCCAGGTACCTCCTCTTCTCACCAATGAAACTCTCCAGAGGTACACACTGCACCCTACCCCTCTGCAACAGAACTGACTATAAGGAAATGCTGCTGATGTGAAATACTTTCCTTCAGGACCAACTGTAGTGCACTGTTCTAGACGGGTCACTGTGTTTGGGTCCCTGCCTGTTAAAACACGCACACTGAGTGCCCATTTCTGCACAAAGGCAAGTTCTACAGGTGTAAGGATCTGGAATAAAAACAAGGATTGAGACATCAGTTATATGGATAAATTCCTGAGGTTTTTCCTTGATTAATGCTTTTGAGGTCTGCCAGTTCTTGACACTTATTGACCCTTGGAAGAGAAAGGCGGCTTGATTCTCTCACAGTAAAAAAGCATCAGTGTAGAGATTAAAGAAGAGTGATGGATGGTAGCATAATACCAGCCATTTCACCCATGCCAGAGATACGAATCTTTACCTTAAGATAAGAGAAAACAGTAAGTGCTCTGGGATCAGTCCTTCCTGTGTAGCCTGGAAACTGTCTACTGTAATGGAAGATGCCTTCGTGGCCTGAACACAGACTACAGTTCTGCTCATCCGGTGCAGCTATGATTGTTCAATTTACATTTCATACAACATTCATTTATATATGTGCAAGAGGTGGGTACTATTCCAGGCAGAAAACCCAAACATGCTGTGTCAATAACATTTAATAGGTCACTCAGTGGCCTCATTCATCGCAGATCAATTACCAAGCATTTTAAAATGAAAATTAGTTTTGGCTATTGTATATTGCAGCTGAAAAGTTAGCACAAAAACCTTTCAGAATACCTAAGAGGAAATAGGCTCAGATTGACTTTCCTTAAATAAGAGGAAATAGCTTCCTATCAACTCTCCTTGTAAAGGCCATAAGCCTGACTTTTATTCATTCTAAAAGGAGGAAAATCTTAAATGTTTGAGGATTGCTAAAAAGAGAAAAACTAACATCCAAACTTTTAGCCTACCATAACAAACATGACTACGGTAAATATAATTACCCAAAAGTATGCTACATATGCAAAAGGACATATCAACCAAGAGAGAGCAATAAAAGCCAAACAGCTTGGAAAACACTGCGTGTGTGTTTCTTAGAATTAAAAGACATAAGAGCAATTCTTTTATTCATGTTGCATTCAGGTATGCAGGACTTTTTATCCCATGATAAGTATTTACATAGATAGCCTCACAGAAATGCTCTAACTGCCTCCTCCCTACTAAACCACAGTGTAACACTCTGACTAGATTTTGTGATTGTGAAGAATAATTTGAGAACAGAATCTAAGGGCAGCTGAAACTGAAATCCAAGAGCTGTGGGTTTGGGGTTTTTTTTTGTCTCAGATATGCTTAAAAGTAGCTCTGAGTGAAATGGTATGGTGTTTGTCCTTGGAGCATCAACTTTGGCTTTGTTCTTACAGGGCTATTCCAGACACAGGAGGAGGATACTGCTGTGTGTGGCCAAAAAGGGCTTGTGGTGCAAGAGACAAGTTGGAAATCTCTGAAAGATTTTCACTTCATGTTGAATCCAAAGTCAAATGTAGCAAACAGAAATAATTGGAGGGGAAAAAAAAACCAAACCAAACAGAAAATAAATCAGAAAAATCTCTTCTGTCCTGACATTTTCCTTATCCAAAACAAAATAGCTTGTGTATTTGTATTTTATATTCTTTTTTCCCCCCACGAAAGAATTGGTGAAAAGTTTTATTGTCGAATACCCACCAAAGCATTCCAGCAACTCTAAAAATAAAGTAGTATTTCTAGACTTATTTAGGTTGATTTGTTTGGGTTGGACATTAAGAAAAACTTCTTCCCTGAAAGGGTTGTCAAGGGCTGTCCCAGGCTGCCCAGGGCAGTGGTGGAGTCCCCATCCCTGGAGGGGTTTCAAAGCCATGGAGGTGTGGTGCTGAGGGACAGGGTTTAGTGGTGAGATTGGCAGTGCTGGGTTAATGGTTGGCTTAATGACCTTAAAGCTCTTCTTCAAGCAAAACGATTCTATGATTCTATGATTTTTAACATATTTCCCCTATTTATTTGAGATTAAAATATTGACAGAAGTTAACCTGAATTTTACAGTTTCTTAGGCAGTCAGGATTTCATTTTACTGCTTGTGCAAAAAATATCAAGTCCTAGTCTTTAGCCTTGTATTCTAAAAACAGGTCACATCCTCCCCTCTGCCAGCAAAGCCTGGCATCTTGTCTCATATCAAAGCATGGGAATGCCAAAAGCAACAGAATTTACTACTTAAAACTTTCTAAGATTAAACAAAGTCTATTTACTGAAAAACAGAACAACTCAGATTCAGGAGTAATATAAATGAGCAGTGGTTTTCTTCACTAAAAGTGACTGAACTGTGCCCAAGACTACTGCAGTGCACGTTTCTAAGGAAAATGCCATTGATTCTGTTATTCTGAGTATTTTATTCCCAGATTGAGGTGTTTAAGTATCACGTATGTCTAATTACCTGTAGAGGCTGACAGTCACTGACAACCAACTGGTGACTGATTTTTTTTTTCCACCTTGAAAAGGCATCAATATTTCAAGGAAATCTAGTGGGGGAAAAAACTATAACATTTTTGAAAATGTGTTCTCCTTTTCTGTTTTACTCCTTTTCCATGTCTAATGGAATAATGGGATGAAATTCCATTCCTTAAATCTCAGCCCTTCTCCTTATAATCTCAATTCTTCCCAAACTTTGGGCCTTTCTTAAGCCTCATAAAAGTACACATCTTAAACAAGTAGCCCGTGCCTGCAGGTGTAAGTTCAAACTTCCATCAAAACTCGTAGAAAATGTTGGTAAAAATACTGCTCTCTTAATAGCGACATCGGCGATTCTGCTAGCTGCTGAGTTGCATTGGCAAGAATTAACTGAAATAAAGCTTGGACGCTTGGCATTTATCAACAACAATGCAGTAGAGCTGGAAATAGATGCTGAGGAAGGAATGTCCAGATGAAGCTAAACCAAAACCCCAACTCTCTCTATTTCTGCATGGCCTTTGTAACTGCAGGACTCCTGTTATCCTGGATGTATCTGACTGACTGAGTCATTTCCATAAAACCAAGCATTAAAAATTTCTCACTGAACAGTGGAAACTAGTCCTGAAATTTAAATACAGATACCTTGATGCTCATTAGCAAGTAAACTTCGACGGATAAATTCTTAGTAACTACACAGAAAGTTTGTAGAGGAGAATTACCTGACTACATTTGTTTGGACGTTCTACAAGGAGCTGGATCTCCACACTGACATTTTAAAGTGTGTTAAGCAGTAAACAGATCTAGTACTTCACAGCTTCTTCGAAGTTAGAAGTTTACAAGATCCTATAAGGTCAATAAGGATGAATAGTTGCATTTTATAGAATAAGTAAACCAGGGGGGAAAAATAAATTAGCTATAAGCATAACTTGTGATGAAGTCGGCTCTCACATCAGTATTTTCTCAGTCTCACATGCTCTAGTTTGCTTGGCAAGCTGAGTTTTTTGAGTGAAGTAACATACCACTCAAGTTACAGCCAGTGTATGTGGGGCAACGGCTGAAGTTCAGATGTCCTAATGTTTCGTTCCAAGGAAAAAACGAGGACCCTGCTGCTTGCCCAAGTGGGTTTGAATTCTCCCTGTGTTCCTATGAGAAAGAACACACAGTTTTAACTAAGCAGGGGAAAGTAATTTATGAACATCTGATGAGGAAAATACAGTCTGACCCTTATTAGTATCCCCAGAAACACACCTCTCTGCCCAAGGGAACTGCAGAAGACATGTACCTCAATTAATAAAGCTCCTGATTAAGTCCTGTGAATAAAATGAAGTATGCATGCAATTCCTCTTTTTTTAAGCTGCTTTTGGAAATCCCTAAGATATCCTACCAATGGCCAGAGGGACTTTATGCTCTGTGTTTTCCGTAGAGAAGCTTTAAGACACATATATGGCATTGTTTATGTCTTTGTTCCGAAACGAAGCGTATCTGGGAAGAAGCACAAAGGTGAGTAATTACTGTTGGTCTTACACTGCCTTTAACAAATGGCATCACCTTTCTCTGCTATGCCTGGAGAAAGCATCAGTCTCCTTTCACTGGGAAAATGACAGGCAAAGTAAGTGGTAAGTCGGATGCCAGAGAAATGTGTTCTAAATATATATCTTGATGGAACAGTGCATATTAGTCTGAGATGTGGCTGCATATGTCTCTTTTCCTCTCAACACTCTTTGCGGTCTACGGTTTTTCTACAAAATGAATGGAGAAGCTGCCACCAAGCATTCAGAGCATCTTCCTTTTATGGCAGTGTTTTTTAACTGGGATATTGCTCCAGCTAATTAAGGATTAAGCAAAGAAACACTCCACAGGTCAACAAGTAAAAAAAAAGTCTGGATAGACTTACAAGTAGAAAGTAAGTACACCTACTACTGATGCACATTTGTAGCACAGTATTCATTGAGATCCAATTGATCCAAACACTGTACAAGCCCCATATGAAATTTTAAAAGAAATACCTTTCAAGAAGAGCTTAAATTTCAAGCAATGAAAACGTCTCTGTCTCAATGTCTTCTACAAAAAAAAAGCTTAATGATTTGACCAAATTCATCTCAGAGCTGTATGGCAGCAAACTTTGGTTTTTCCATTTCAAGTTTAGCTTCTTAAACCACAAGATAATATTCAATCTACAAGTAGCACAAGTGCAAATTTTACCCAGAAATTAACAATTTAGGATGATTCTTCTCCCTAATAAACTCTTTCCCAGAGTGGGGCAGGAGCAAATCAAACAAAACAAAAAAAATCAGATTAATGTTCTTACAGATAGCTAGACCCTGGAAGCAAACAACAGCCTTAAGTGTGACTACTTTGAAGTCATTTTCTTGTCTTTAGTGCATTTGTTAAAGGTTGCAGGAATCTCCAGGGCACAGCTCTTCTCTCTCTCTCTCTTTTTTTTTTTTTTTTTATGAGCTCGGTTTAGGGAATTGGCTAACAGTGGAGGACTTGTTCTGCTCCTCTTTTCAATATCCTGAGTACCACTGCATTCTGTGAGCAGTGTCAGTGATGCATGATGCTTGAGAATTAAGTGTCACCTTGGTTGAGGCCGTATGTCTCAGCCTAGACATTTACAGATACAGCCATCCCCTCTACTTGTACAGTAAAATGAGGATATCTAGATAGATTTAAATGACAGATTAATGTTAAAAAGTTGAGTGCTGATTATCCTTGACTTTATTGCCAAATCTGTAACTTTACACTTCTTGTGAACTTGCTTATCAGAGCAGAGATGCGGGATCCAATTCTGACTTTTTTTTATACCAGTCAAGTCCATTGGTGGAATTTCAGCTGTCTAAATGTAGTGAGAGAACTACCTCTTTTACATTGCAATGATTCAGTATTTACTTCTACCAAGACTATATTCTCCAGCACATCACTGTTATCAGTTATCTCGCAACAGCCAGGCTTCCTTCAGTGTGATACAGCCTACTCTGATGTCACCAGATCAGAGGGCTTCCCCTTCACTCAAGTGCTTGAAGGAGTGAGGAGGTTAATTTATATCTTCTTGACAAAGGTTGTCCTTCGGGCAGGAAGGGGCTCAGATGTGTTCATATAGCTCTGCAGTATTCTCCTACCCAAAGTCGTTTTCTGTGTACTCCCTGAGGAAACACAAAGGAGAAGAGGAGGCTCAAACTTCCCACCCTCCAGGTATGCAGGATGTGACAGATACCAGCTGGGCAGCCCAGGCTTCCAGCCTTTCAGTTGTGACTTCTGTGGCTGAGAACCTTAAAGCACCTTTAAATCAGAATATGGTCGTAGAGATGTACAGATCCTAAAGGATGACTCTGAAAATTCTCTTCACCTTCTTTTTTATCCCCTTTAATAGGATAAAATAAGAATATATTAAATTATCCCTGATTCTCAGGCCTACTTGAATGACAGACTAAGGAAAATTATCCTTATTATGTCCTAGTTCACCTCAGTCTACCGCTGAAGCTGTACGAAACACATTTCCTGAGAAATCCCTGTATTCACTGGATTGTTTGCTTTTACCTTTCTTATTTCCTATGCTGTTTCAGCCAGAGACAGGCTGGTTCCCAAGCGATGCGCTGTCCCGACTACTCAGTGTAAATAGAGAGTCTCCCCCTGAGCCTGCACAAATACATCACCCACAGCTGCAGTGACTGCCTGTGAGGAGCTGTCACCCTGAAGCTCTGTGAAACTTGTCTGTAGAGGGAAGTGAGTGCAGACATTTACTGACCACAGCCTCCTGGTCTGTGGAGAAGTTTAGAGTCAGAGGGTACTTAGTATCTTAGTCCGATGATGAATGATGGAAAGAGCAGTGAGAAAGAGGTGGAGACGTTTCTACAGGCACACAAAGGCTGACAAACTGTCTCTAAGTCCTGTTACCTCTGTTCCTGCTGACAATTGCCTACCACCATCAACAGTCACCTAATCTTTAATATATCTCAGGTATTACAGGGATGCTCAGGTACAGCTTGAGACATATACTAAATTGCTATTGTTTTTTATATTTGAGTCATTTAAGACAAACAGAACAGCGTCGTTTTGCTGGGTTTTATTTTAACAGCCATAGGAGGTGACAGAAAGTGGTGCCTGATTTGAAAAGGTTTGGAAAGCTTTCAATCACCTTCCTCTTTGGGTTCGAAAGATTGTTGCAATAAAGGACTATATAGTTGCATTACTATTTCTGTAACATTTTGTCAGCATTAACCACAAAGTGTAACAGTTAATGGGGAAGAAGGCTCCGAGTATTGAACGATTTCAGCCTTGCCTTGGACAGGATAGGATGGCACACAGATATATAATAAGACATTTATAACACTCACATCTTTTAATTTCACATTTAAGCAATCCAAAATGTATGAAAGGTTCTCATGACAAATACTTCTTTGTGTTCTAATTTTCCTATCTCCTATCATCCTTAGCTGTCCAAGGGCAGGTGCAGCTGGACATGAGAATAGGAAAGAGCAGTGTATTTTCCCAGCTTATTTCTGTACTGCAGAAAATATTCCTATTAAAAAAACAAACAAACAAAAGCAAAAACAAAAAAAAAACAAACAAAAAACCCAACAAAAAACGACAACAAAAATTAATGAACCCATAAAGGCTTTGTGAAAAACTACAAATCAGGAAAAACCCAATCTCCTCTGCTATTACTGTTTCAGAACTGTGTTAAGTGAAGTTTCCTCTAAAACTGGGAGAACTTTAAATTTCTTTTTCTGTATCACAATGCTACTTAAATGCCTGCGAGTTGAAATAAGGACCTAGTCCCCAGAACTAGTCATTAGTAGCATGCAGCCACAGGTTAAAATAATGGACTGGGGAAAAAAAGTTGTTACTATTCGTCTTTTACAGGAAATAATGAATTTTTCTGTCATCAGTCATGAACTCTGCGACAGAAATGGAACATAAGCCTCAGTGCTGTGATTCTTTTTGTTTGGTCAGATAAAGCAAGGAATAAACTTGCAAATAGAGGCCTGAAAATACTGAATTGTGTTTCTTGGAGTAATCAGACTTCTTCTGAGGGAACCACTAGTAAAACAAATTACAGTGTACCATCAAGGACTCTCTGAAATCAGAGTGGTTTCCCATTTTGAGATCAGGATCTTTCTGTCAGTGATTGAATATATGCATGGAAAGGAAAATATTGGGGCAAATGTTTGAGAATTTCTCAGATTTTACTTAAGATTTTTTCCTTTGTTCCTTTGGGGCAGAGTTTAGTGCTCAAAGTTTCTTAAATATTCGGAAGCTGATTTCTTTAGTGGTTTCTTCTTTTCCCATTTGTATATGTTCACAGTGCTGCTGCTGTCAGTTGGTACTAGGTATGAGGAGTAAGATACATTTCCAGTGCTGCCCAGCATGTTACAAAGGTTATTGTTAAAAAGCCAACATTGATCCACTGTAATTGAATCCCAGATAATATTACCACTGGATCAATGGTTGACATTTTAGTGACAGACATAAAACTCTAGCACGATGTTGGAGAAATACGTTGCTAACCCACTATTCTGGACAAAGTATCTCATACACTACAACAGCTACCTTTAGATAACAAAGATTTTTTTCATCTAATTACTGCACAGACCTCTAGAAGTTTTAATGCTACATGGAAGTGTGCACTCATCTACAGTCCACCTAACTATGGTAATAAAAAGAGATTTTTGGAAGGAAGAAGAACTTCATGCCCCCAAAGAGGGCGTGTTGACAGCCAGCTGAAGATGAGACAGAGTGTGCCTAGGTGGCCAAGAAGGCCACCAGCATCCTGGCTTGTGTCAGCACCAGTGTGGCCAGCAGGACGAGGGCAGGAATAATCCCCCTGGATTCGGCACAGGAGAGGCCACACCTCAAACACTGGCTTCAGTTTTGGGCCCCTCACTCCCAGGAAGACATTGAGGGGCTGGACCATGTCCAGAGAAGGACACCAAAGCTGGGGGAGGGTCTTAGAAGCACAAGTCTTGTGAGGAGCAGCTGAGGGACCTGGGGTTGTTCAGCCTGGAGGAAAGGAGGCTCAGGGGAGACCTTCTCACTCTCCACAACTCCCTGAAAGGAGGTTGGAGCCAGGTGGGGTTGGTCTCTTCTCCCAAAGAACAAGTGATAGAACTAGAGGAAACAGCCTCAAGTTGCACCAAGGGAGATTTTGTATGGGACACAAGGAAAGATGTCTTCTCTGAAAGGGTTGTCAAGGCCTGGCCCAGGCTGCCCAGGGCAGTGGTGGAGTCCCCATCCCTGGAGGGGTTTCAAAGCCATAGAGATGCGGTGCTGAGGAACATAGTTTAGTGGTGACCTGGCAGTGCTGGCTTCACAGTTGGATTTAATGATCTGAAAAATCCCTTCCAAAAAAACCAATTCTATGATTCTATTCTAAGGAATCATAACTGTTAAGGAAGCCTCGCATTACTGAATTTAGAACAAGATCTTCACAGTGATAGGATGATAGATAGTTGGGATAAGACACCTGAGTAAAGGAACCATGATTCAAATCCAACACTGCAATTCTTTAATTCTTCTACACTGGTTATATTTTAAAGGGAACTCACTGATTTTCCAAACATTAATAATTCTGGCATTTATGACCAAAACACCTAAAACAGGGTGATAAAACCTTATCTATCAGTGCATATTTACAGTAAAGAGGTAAAGAGTTGGGTCAAGAAAAATGACCTTGCATTAGAACATAGGATAGTAATTGCTGGTATTGGCAATGACAGAAACGTAAGACTTGATAGCTCAGTGACCTGATAAGGTACAGGAAACTATACGTGCCATGAGTTTACTAAACAACTTAGATCTCACAATATACCAAGCCCAGACACTGCTAGGTTATAGTGACTGGGAAAATGAAGAAGGAAATCAAAAGTTTTTGTCATCCACTCAGTTATACCTGCATAAGATTTCCTTTCATTTATCCCATCCGTTTGTCACTGCAAGAAAAAAAAAAGACCCAAACAGGAAAAAAAAAGCCATCAAGAACCATGAAATAATAAAAGAGGCACTCTGTAAGTATGACATGTTTGCAATTGCGATACTCCTTCCATTTCAACCACCAGCCTTAAAATACAACTGCTATTTGCTGGAATAGCAATTGCTTTTGGAATCTAAATGTAAGCTGCAATAGGAAAGGCTGAAGCACTACAGAGCAGCAGAATTTTCATGCTGGAGACTGCCAGTGAGCATTTTTTCCCATTTCCTGTGGATGCACTTTCAGTTCTGGCAATTGAAGTAATGATACTATCTTTGCGTGCACTCAATTAATGGACCCCACAAGAGATGGGAACTGACACTGCCTTGTGTTGTCAGAGCGGACTGCAAAATATTCTTCAAGGCTCAACTAGTACCTAAGCTAGAAAACAGTATGCAAAACTTTAGTGTGTTTTTAGAAATCAACGCTGGCACCCACTGAGGGACAGAACTAAAATAAAGATTTGAAATGTAACATCTGAGTCTCCATCTCCTCCTGAAACCACACTCTCTGATGAGATACGACACTGATGTCTCCGAATATTGACTGAGGAGCAATTTCCAGTAACAGTAACAGATTAATCTTGACAACATGTTACTCAATGTCAAACCCATGCCCTTGGCTCTGTTTGAAGGGGTCTTTCTGCTGTTTTGGGAAATCAGCACCAGAGAGAGAGTCAGGGTTTAAGTGGTTCTAAGCATGTTTAGCAGGCTGATCTGGGTGTTCTGCCTTGCTGATTTCCCCAGTGTTTCCACAGACTGGAACAGTTACATCTCATGGGATGTGGAAATTCCCTGTGCACATAGAATCCACTAAATACAGAGAAAAACTGGACACAGTACTGCAAGTGTGGTCTGTCTCACACATGCTGAACAGAAGGGAATACTCACTTCCCTCAAACGACAGTCTTGCTAACACTGCTTGGGCTGTGGCTGGCTGCCTTTGTCTCGGTCTCTCTAACTCACACTCAGCTTGTGCTTCGTGAGGACCCCCCTGCTCCTTTCTGCACAGCTGCCTTCTAGCAACTTGGCACGTAGCCCGTCTTGTTGCTTGGGGTGGTTACATCTGAGGTACAGGACACTGCATTTGCATTTTTAAACTTTATATGGATCCTGTCAGCCCAGGTCTTCAGTCTGTTGAGATCTCTAAGTAACAGCCATAAGCTCCAGTGTATCAACAGCTGTCCACAATTTATGGACTTGCTGAAGGTACATCCATCCCGTCATCACGACAAGTAAAAAAGATGATAAACGCTGTCAGCTCCAGTACTGACCCCTGAGGAATGCCAACAGCGATGAGCTACCAGCTGCTACGGGAAGTAGCTGACATAACAAGCAGAGAATCAATCCATAATTCCTTGTAAAAATTGTGAATTGTGCCAAAAGAAATAGAATAGAAGTTCAAGAAGGAAAAGTGCAAAATTCTGTGCTCAGGGTAACCCCTTGCATCACCGCGGGCTGGCAACCAACAGCGTAAAAGAACCTGGGGCTGATGGTGGACATAGGGTTAAACATCAACCAACACAACAGTCTCACTGTGAGCGAAGGAAACCACACACTAGACTGGGGGGGATGTGGGCAGTATTGGGGACTATGTGCTCATAATATATAGGGACACGTGGCAGGCAGACCAGGGGAAAGTATTGACCTTCTCCACTAAGCACTGGTGATGCCACGCCAGAAACACTGTGGCTGGGTTTGGCCCTTTGTTTTAGGAGGGATGTGGAGATACTGGAGAGGTTTCTGGGGAAGGATGAGAAGATGACCTGGGTCTAGGGCACATAGCTTATGAGGAAATGTTGAGAAAACTGGGTTTATTTAGTCTGATGAACAGGAAGCTAAGGGAGAAACCTAACAGCAACGTGTAACCATTTGTACAGTTGTCACGAAGATAAGAAAGCCCATCTCTGCTCATTAAAGCCAGTATAAAAAGGAGCAAAAGCCACTAATTGTGTATGCATGTTCAGGCTGGACATTGGTTGGGAAAAAAAAATCACCAGGAAGCTGGATTGCACTGGGAGAAATTCCCAGTAAAGGTTGTGAAATCTCCATCCTTGAGATTTTCAAGACCCTGCTGGACAAAGCCACAGCTATCCCCACCTAGTGTTCAAAGCAGGCCTGCTCTAGATGGGTACTTGCTCTATATACCCTTCTCAGAGGTCACTTCCAAACAGAATTTCTCCAAGTCTCATTTTATGAAACTGTGAAAGTGTGCTTTTTCTTCTTAGTGTTCTTTCCCATAAAGTGGGCAACATGCAGGCTTCTGATGGGATGCCCTGATCACGTACTAGTGCTGGAAATCTGCAAGGCCAGGCCAACCCTCAGGGAATTCTCAAAACAGAAGAGGCAATACCTGCTATTTAGGAACACAGGGAAAAGACAGACTTGGTTGCTCACCGCATCTAATCCTGCTGCCCCTATGAACAGAAGATGCTGTCCACACGGCAGCTCTCACAGGTCCAGTAGTGAGGTCCACAGGATCACTGAGATGGGAGCACAGCTCATAGAAAGTAATGCTCTGTTCTTAAGACTCTGCATGCCTCCTCAGTCTGATGGATTTGCTTTCTTTCCTACACAGATAGAAAGCATTCCAATTAAAGACTTGTGGGCTAATTGCATTTGGTTAATTCATAGTGAGTTGGGTTTCACAGAGGTTTCTGTTCCAGGGGGAATAGATATTTGCAAGTATTCAGTGGTCATTTGCTGCTCCTTTGCTTTCACAGAATCACAGCATGATAGGGGTTGGAAGGGACCTCTGGAGACCGAGTCCAACCCCCCTGCCAACACAGGAACACCCAGGGCAAAGAGACATTTCAGTGTCTTGTAAAGCCATTAATTCTTCCAAAGTCTCAAGGCATTTCTAAAAAACAGTCTTACAGGGGAATGTCTTACGCTGGGACTCTCCATGAAAACTACACCCAGATTCGAAACAAACTCACAATTTAGAAGAATAAAGATCTTAGTCCTGATTGGACCTTCACAAATGACTTTTTTAGTTTAGTATTTGACAGCAGCTGGGCTAAATATCATTTACTTGGAGGCCATTTAAAGTTCTACATTTTTCATCTGAGGTTCAATGTTGTGTTATTTCATTTTATATGAAAATCTAGTGACTTACTTAAATGACTTGGTGCTATGAAGTATGTTAACGTAGAAAGTTCAGCTGGATACAGATATAACAGGCCTTTTACTGCAGACACCAAAGGTTCTGTGATATTTACCACACAGCAATGCAACAATTCCAGTTCTTTGTTTAAATGAAAACGGAAATGCAACATAAAAATTGGTTTTTGTATGACACTTACATTTTCCAGTGACAAAACAGGCAGACAAAACCCATTTTGCTAATAATTACACAGCCAGGCAGTATTGGAACACCAGGTTTACATGCTTGATTTAAGCTCAAAATAAAAGAGAAAGAGAGGGAAGCGTTTTTGCAAAATTAAAATCATACCGTTCTCCCTCTCATCCCTTGATGTGCACTTACCCCCAAAACTGGGAAAATACATGAGAAAAAACAATTCCAACAACTATTTAGTCAAATAATCTCAAGAGGGTGACTACTCACCTCTGTTGCTGGGCTTGTGCCCTTCAGGTATTTGCTAGAGATAGGTGGGAAGTAACAAGAATCCAAGGCTAATAAAACCTGTTATTTAGTCTGTAATGCAGTTGTTCTTTCCAGGGCATGTTTTCTTAGAAGATTGATTAGTCTATTTATTGTGCAAGCTTGGAAAATGCAAAATGATTAGACACAGCAATTTTTTTTAATCCCGTTCTTTACATCAACAGTGGCATAGTCCTCTTGGTACTGCCTACACTGGCATGAAAGGTAAAGTTCAGCCAGCAGCATGGAAAAAAATCCTGAAGGGCAATTTGACTGCATTATAATGAGGGCTGGGGAAAAAAATAAAGCTTTCTAACTTCACAGTGACTCACGAAGTTTACAAAAGAAGTTCTACGTGAGGGGAAAAGGCTGCTTAATGCACAGAATATTGCTGGGAAGATCAACCAGCAGTCCCATTGGGTCCCAGCCTGCTCAAGCTGAAGAGGCTGGCAAAACTCTGATTAACTTCAGAGTACTTCAGCATGAGCTTGTGCGGATCCTGCAAACTGCTGCCACTGTCCCTGGGTGACTGCAGTGTAGGGAGTGCCACTGGGAATAAGCAGAAAATGTGTAAGCTGTGTATCCGAGATTGGAACTTCTCTGAAGGATCTACTTAAAATACTGGGGACTACCTTCTTAAATTTTGCCCAGTTTGCTTTTCAGAGGTGCAGGAGGACTTACGCTGACTTAGTCTGGAGTTGTATTTTCCCCTCACACCTAAGGATCAGATAGCTATACTGAGTTTTGACTTCAAATTATCTTTTTTTACAAAGAGGACAACCTGCATGACAATGTTTTTGAAGGAATAATCGGGAATAATAAGGCAAACAAATGCAATCCCATCTGGAAACCAGATTCAAATTCTCATCATTTGCCTTGGAAATCACCAGCACTGGTGATTTAGGACTTCATTCAGCAGTTAGTAAACAGAGAGATAACTAAAGTGCTTTTCATTTCCTTATTTCCCTCTTTGGGCTGACTGGGAAATGAATGCTTAAAGATGCCGTGAGTGCAAGCTGCTTTCCAGACCTGTTGCTCCTCTCAAGACAGAACTTTGAACTAGTAAACTTGTTGCAACAGTATTAGCAATACCTATACAAGCACAGAATTAATGGACTGTAACTGGGTTCCTGTTGGGAAAATATACTATTTGATTTTTCACTGATATGTCTTCTATCTAAAACCTAAGTATGGAGTACGTAAGAAATTAATCCTTGGCTCATTCCTGGAAGACACGAGTTGACAGGAGTGACCTGTACTGTGTGCTTTAAAAATTATGACTATTGCTTATCTCTAAGTGTCCACAGCTGGGCTAGGGAAAGAGAAAGGACTTCATGAAATACTGGGCCTCGGTTCAATATCCAGCTTTTCAGAGGACTCCTCACATCTATACCAGGAGTGAAAGGGCACAGTCCAGAGGACTCCCTCGTTTGTAGATCTCTCAATGAAAGACAGTTGAAAGGTGTCAGTACAAATGTGTGAGATCTGTTCTGCTCCATCATCTTCCAACACAGAGGGGTATAGTTTTCTCACTGTCTTTCATATATATTCCTCATACTAAGTGTAGCAAAGTAGGATAGGTCCTAGAGCCTGGCCCAGGCTGCCCAGCAAGGTCGTGGAGTCTCCTTCCCTGGAGAGATTCCAAACCTGCCTGGACAATGCGACCCTGGGCCCCCTGCTCTGGGTGACCCTGCTGGAGTGGGACGAGATCTCCAGAAGTACCTTCCTATCCCCACCATTCTGTGATTCTGGAGTGTTAATTTTGCTTTAAAAGTCCAAAGATGTCTTACAGTAGACAAGAGCATACTCTGTCACTCTCTAGTGCCTTGTTCCAGCTCCATTCCATTTAACAGGCCTTGATGATCAAAATATTCCTGTAAAGATACAGAGAGAGAAAGAGGAGGAATTGCCATGACGTGACTGAGTCTGATCCCACCAGGGGTTTTGAGGAGAGTGGCCAGTGCCTCCAGTGAGCTGGCACAGCATACAGATGGAGCTTTAGTAATTAAGTAAGTAATCTCAAGTTCTGGAGCTGATCCAAGTTAACAAAGGTGAAGATTGGAGTTACAAATTCCTGTGTCCTGTCCCCGCTCATTTATGTAACACCAGAATAGAAATGCCTTGGCATTGCAATGCAGATCCTGCTCAGAGGACCCACGCATTGAACACCCAATCCAGGAGCCTTTGGGAAGGCAGGAGCACAGGCTACTACTACTACTACTACTACTACTACTACTACTTAGTACAGAAGTAGGATACGGAGCTCCGTGCTTGATTTCAGCTCTGTCACCCTCTTTTTCCATTCTCTGACCATGGACACATCATTTTAACTTTCTCTGCTGATATTTAACTTCTCCTGGGTACAGTGAGAACCTTGTGAGAACACAGCTACAGTTAAGTGTACTGCATTCTTTTTCTTTGTGACAAAAAATTCAAACCTTCCTTTCAGATATACATAATAAAGATGATTTCTGGAAGTAAAACAAGCAAAATCCCTTGAAGTACAGTTTGATGGGAATTTACATCTTGCTTGATGATTCATCTGAGAGATGAAAGCTTTTTTATTATAGGGGGAAAAAAAAGCATTTAAAAGATAAAACTACTGAAAAATAAACCCAAAAAACCTCAATCCATGGCTTTCCCTTCTTGAGCTCTAGAAAATAAAAAATTCTGAACACTCCTTTTATCAGGGCCTCTTAAATGGAATAATTTAAGGGAAAAACAAACAGCAATTGTATGATTGTAAAGAGAAATTAGCATTTTGCTCAAAAGGAATGGCAATTTGCAATGATGACATTGTGATTTATACTAATTGAGATTAAGTCAGACAAAATGGCAACATTAGTAATCATTTGAAGTACTGTATTACTCATTATACTGTGCTTTGTAAACATCTCTCTTGAAATTAAAAAGTAATTAGTAGCATTTTAGTCATTTAATTCACTGTAATTAGGATTTTAGGGAAACTACAGCCCTGCTGTTGGAAGCCTTTAAGGTTTTGAATTGAGGGAATGTTGGGCTTTTTTTAAATCAGCTTTTAGTGGTGGCTCATTTTCTGTGGTCCACAGAGGCAAATGGTATCACTGGAAGTTAGAGGAAGATACTCATTAGAGATGGCATGGAACAGACATGTGCATCCATCTCAATGCAGAGATGTGAACTGACTGGCTTAGAGAAATGTTAATGGGATTACAGGGCCAAATCTATATCTCAATTCAAAGTCAGTCTGGGTAATGAATAAGCAAAGTTGTTACTTCCAAGGGGAACTAGGCATGTTCAGTGTGAAACAGGTTGTTATCTGAGCAGAACACAAAACTGTCCTTCTCACTTAACACCCAGGAAAAGGAAACACCCGAGTCATAATCACCAAGTGCTTTAGATAAGCCATTACTCATCTGTGAGGGCAAGGTAGGTCTGCAGAAGGAACCTTCTCAATGATAAAAGAGATACAGTGGCAGAGTACTGCAGCGTATTTGACACCCACTAGTGTGGGTAGTCAACTGGTTCAAGGAAAGTGTGAAGCCTAATGCGTCCCACTAACTTCCACAGAACCCCCAGTTGGTTGTGCTTAGTGACAGGGCATGAACAGGCTGTGAAAAAGATTTAAAAAAAAAAAAAAAAAGCAGGTCCCCAGTTTATCTTTGATTTATCCAAGCTATTTATCTACTCAAATAGACAGCTGGAACAATTCTGAGCTTCCACCAAAGTCTATATCAATGTCTACATAGAGTTTTGATTATACACAGTCACAACTAAAGTTTCTTTATATTCACACTGCCGAGCTGCAAGCTCAGAAAGAGGCCTGAGGGAAAAACTTACAAAAGTCAGTACTACTCCCTTATTTATCCTGCCTTTTTTAGAGTATCTCTCATCTGCCATCGACGCAGAACATGTCAGGGGCTATCTCAGAAAGATGTCTGGTCCTCTGACATCATCCTGGTATTTTACACATAGGTATCTGGATGGAAGATACTAAAATAAACGTAGGTGCATTAGCTGGCATGAGAGCTGAAGCATCTGGCACCAGCAGCTTCAGTACCTTACTGAATGGTTGCTCCAGCCCTCTAACCACTCCGGTCCAAAACTGCTAGAAGACACCTTTGGGCATCCCACTCTGATGGCTGGGGGGTTTCTTCAAGGATATCTATGATCAGGACATATTCAGTCACTTCAGGTGACAAGTTAGTCACATTTTGGGAAGCATGGATTTACAAAAGGTTGATAAAGGTATACTATATACCATGCTTTTTGCCCATTGGTTTCCCAACTGGCTTATCGAGCCACATCCATACAGCCTACGCTGTCTTCATGCTTCTCCCTTCTGTTGTCTCCTATCACCCCTGAGAATATAATGGGTTTTCTCAGCCATAACAATCTGGAAGACAGTGCTGGCCAGGGCCAGAAAATGATGTTTTGTGACAAAAACAAACAAACAAACAAACCAACCACAGAAATTTGAAACCTCTTTAATTCTATTGCAGAAAACCAGCCTCACCAGTATATGAAAGACAGTGGGAAAACACAGAAAGACTTGCCTACTCACAACCCAGTGGCTGCAGCACTACCGGAATGCTGGGTAAGGAATTCAAAGCAGGACCTTGGAACCCAAGTGCTGACCATCCGACGCAGACCTTTTGGTTTAAGGAGACAAACGTTTTCTTTTTCTCGGCCTCTCCTGTTGCGGCTGTTTCAACGTTGCTGAATAATTTAGCACTTACTGGGGCAAGAAAGTGACTCACTCCTCCGAGTCATACACAGGGGAGAAGACATCAGGATCTGCAAACTGGGGACTTGAACAGGTCTCGCTACTGTGACTGAGTGCCTGAGCAGCAAAGCTGGTGTTTAACAGGGCTGACCTCCTTTCTGTCCCGCTAGAAATGATCAGGGAGCTCTAGACCAGTAACGTCTGTTTCTGATAAAAGAAATACGAATGGCATCTGAGCCAGAACTGCAACCGGCCATACTGAAAACATGCTGTGGACTCAATGTGTATTCAGTTCTATCAGGAAAAGAAAAACTAATTGCAGGATTGTGGGAAGACAAAGGAGCTGAAAACCTGGTTCTGTCTGTCCCCACAGGAGTGTTAAAGATGGCTCCAAAATGAAGGTCCAGCCCCGCTGCAGTCATTATCAAATAATCACAATAATGAGCTGCAATGGATACTATTTTCTCTTTTTCATTTCTAAAATGAAAATAGTGCTGGAGACACTGGTGTGAAGTCTACTCGCCACATTTATGTATATGTTTACTGAGTGAAGCATTATAATTTCTTAAAAATATACCCCAAAAGCATCATGGTAAGTACCTCTGACATAAGTAAAATAGAAATTACAAAAAAAACCCCCAGATTTTTATTTATTTTTCACAGATGTGTTGCAGAAAAGGAGTGGCAGAACAGGGTAAGACTGGAGGGGGGAAAAAATGCTTGCCAAGGTGGATGGTGTCTATCTTAACATGACTTCTAAATGTAGAAACTGGATTTTAGCAGGAAATTCTTAATATTTGTAGCTGTACAACTGAAGTAGTGGCAAGCGCAGAAAATAATTTATTCTAAGAATCCATATTCCTTCCCTTTTACCAACAGAATTGTCATCTTCTTTACTCTTTATTTTCCAAAAGTCATCTGCAAGCGTTACTACTACTGATCTACTTTTCACTACCCTTTCACAGGGCTTTAGTTCATCCTCCAAACCTTTGTTCTGTCTCTAGATTCCATGCCTCCTTTATGCAGTTCTTGCCCCATTTTTACTTCTTAGCTGTTTCTTCAGTGTATTTTTAGCTACAGGACAGAGTGGAATGAAGAGGGCCTAATCTGTGGGTCTTCCCAGAACTGTCATCACAACCTCGTTCTATTCTCTTTTTAGATGTGATCCTTTCTACACTGTTATTATCCCTTTATTTTTTATTCACAAGTGGGTTTTTTTGTTAGTTACCAAATCCTGCGGTTTGGCTCCTCATTCTGAAATCTGCTCTCTGATGTCTTGTCCTTAGCTTAAAATGTCACTTGTGCAGAATCAGACTCCTAATTAATAGTTGGTCAGAAATTTTACAGTGAGCTATTATGCCAAAAAGGAAAACAAGGCAGCAAACAGTACTATGACACCTGTTTTTATGCCTGAATTGATTCCGAGCACTATAGGAGACAAAGGACCCGGCTTATGTTAAAAATGGCAGGTTGCTTTGCCTTCTTCTGGGATTATTTTGGTTATTGTGTCTTTAAACCATGAAAGGAAGGGTACCTACCTGATTTTGCAGCATTTACTGGAAGTGGGATGAGATGTTGACCCAGTTATTTAAACATTTTCTAAAAGGATTGAGTGTTAAAGGCTCCTGCTATGGCTGCCTTCTTCTGGTGAAAGGGATATCAGGTCTCATTCAATCCCCACAGAGAAGGTAGATCTTGAGTAGGTTTACTATATATTAAAGTTACCAGCAGCAGTTTTGTCCTGACTTTGATATTGCTGTGTTGCACCTGAAAGTATAAGCTGACTCATGCATACCACCCACTCTATTTATTATTTAGATTTCTTTCCTGTGTTATCTCCTACTTCAAATTATTTTTCCACCTTTATGTCTTTAGATGCTTGGGTTTTACCTCTTCATTTTCTCCTTTGTGTGCATTTCCCATTTCACCACCTAATTCTACTAGGTGGAACACAAGCTTTACAATTGGAAATCAAGCTACCCCATCCTCCCTGTTCAAGCATCTTCAGAATCAGATAAAATGAATCAATTAATCTGTTTTCTCAGTGTGAAAGGACTATTGAAACTATTTGTGATTCTTCTGAAAGATTGCCTTTCCAGAAAAGAGCTTTCAAAAAAAAACCCAACAAACTGGAGAAGTTTGCTGCCCTTGTGTATAGTAAATAAACGACCACAACACACAGCTGCAAACAGCTTTGGAAAGAGGATTCACTCCGGACTGGAGAAATCTGTCTTCCCATTAATGTGCCTTATCTATCTGTGGGAATGTGCCTGTCTTTAGCCAGAGGGCTTTGTAGAATGCCAGGGAAGACAAAGGCTTTATGACCCATCGGGGTCGTTCCTCAGGATAAAGTATTTGCTAGTTAGCATATTGATAGTGCATTAGAATTAATGAAGGCTGACATGCCACTCTAATTGACACGATTTGTTTCTGTAATCACTAGTGATTCTACTGTCCAGATTGCTCTACCACTTCCTCGGGCTCCATTATAACACTTCCTCTCTGCTGTACAGATGCTTTCTTCTTTCCTTTTCCATCTTCTGCTAAAGACAATAATCGTTGGTAACTTACTGTCTAAATAATGAATATAGAGGAGGATGGGCCCCAGCTCACTCAGGACTTTAATGGTCTTTTAATCAAACTACCCCATTTCCTCCACAAAAGCAGCACTCATGAAATCATCGTTATGCCAATTAACCAAGGGTTCAACTCTCCTCCAGTGCTTGTGGGTGAAAGTGCCAAACCCATTTAGCAACTGCCAAATACTCACAAAAAACACAGAGAATAAGTCAATGCACAGGTCAATGATACTGGAGTAACCGAGAATTCACTGGAGACGTTGCAGATCAATGGCATACTATGAGGCTGGGAGGGGTTGTGAATCTCTCTTTAACAAAATGCTATTTGTGTTAAGTCTTAAAAGGAAATTAATAGCTGGTATGTGATGATAGCTTTGTGAGGGATGCTAATGTCCCCCTTATATTCCCCTCCTTTTATGCTTAATTCCTCTTCCTCAAGGCAGGTTCTTTATATTATATTATATCTGCTTTCCTTTATGGAAGAAGAGATGGATACAGTTCCTAAGTCAGGAACACTTCTGGGGCAGCTCTGGTTTACTTCTGCCAAGGAACAAATTGTGCCATCTGCATTCCAGTCAGTGTGCTGGTCTCTTTGGGTCTGAAGCGAACAAGTCTCCCCAGGCAACCGCTATTAGGCAGAGACTGGTCTGTACTGTTGCCATGTTACTTTGCAACGGATACCCTCAAAAAAAAAAAAAAAAAAAAAAAAAAGGCAACCCTGCTTTGAAAAAGAGTTCTAAACGTGGCTTTAGAAGGATGTGTGTGTGATTTAGGTCTTCAAGCAAAAAGGAGGGATTGGGCTGGATTTGAAAAACGCTCCAACTCACATCCTAAATTACTACTCTAAGACTGCAGTTATTTCTTTACAATGGCCAATTTTCTGAGATTTCTATTACACAAAACTTTTCTTCCTGTTACCTGTAACATTTACTGTTTGTCTACCGAGCGCAGTGTAATTACTCTGCAATTACAGTCATGTTAAAACCTGTAAACCAGGCGATCAACCTTATGCCTACAGGAGTGTGTGGCCAGTACCAGGAGCAAAACACGTTAGTTCAGAATAAAGACACTGCCATGTACAGAGGATGAAACTCAGGGGATAATGATAAAGAATTCACCTCTGCAGTTAACCTCCCTGTTATGTGAATTAGCTGCAATTAGAGACATCAAAAAATGGAGCTATTATGCAATTATGTAATAGTTGAAGGAAAAACCAAAAAGGGTTCTCATCAGTTTAAGATTCAGGGAGACGCTCTTACAAGCTGATTGACCTAGTAAAGGCAGTTAATCTCCTTCTGTAGGCAACGGAATGAGAATCCCCTTCCTGAGAGCATTTTTCAGACCTTGCCACAGTTTAGAAGATGAGGGCTCTATGTCTCTCCCCTAAAATTTCAGAGCAGCCAGATAGGCAGGTGTGCTGTTTGTATAACAACACCAACAGCCCAGATCGCTGTGTGCTGACTGTTGGTTCTGCTTGTGCACAGCAGAGCTGTACTTTTGACTTCTGAAGGACGGGTAATTTGTATTCTACTTCGATCAGAAGCACTTACCATGATGCTTTTGGGGTATATTTTGAAGAAATTACAATGCTTCACTCAGCAAACATATATAGAAATTACTTTACACCAGCGTCTCGAGCACTGTTTTCATTTTAGAAATTATATCCATCGCAGCTCATTATTGTGATTATTTGATAATGACTGCAGCGGGGCTGGACCTTCATTTTGGAGCCATCTTTAACACTCCTGTGGGGACAGACAGAACCAGGTTTTCAGCTCCTTTGTCTTCCCACAATCCTGCAATTAGTTTTTCTTTTCCTAATAGAATTGAATACACATTGAGTCCACAGTATGTTTTCAGTATGGCCGGTCGCAGTTCTGACTCAGATGATGAATTTATTTTCTCTTCTCATTTCACAAAGATTCGAAGCAGAAAGAAAGGATGTGTCTGGAAATTCCAGATGGATAATAGTACTAAAGTATTCAGCTGCTGACCCCTAGCTGAGTTATATGCTTCAGCAGATAAAAAATTTATTAATTCTGTATTAATTCCTTCTATTACTCACTGGGGGAAGAAGAAAAAAAAAAAAGAAAAAAAGCAACACAGAAAAGCTGCAATAATTTCTCCCATGGCAGAGAAGTCAGATCTTGGAGCTTACAACTGGATATGAACCCTCTTGCAATGTGCATGTGTTCGTACCAGATCTAAGAAATAACAGTGTAAAGGTGTAAAAAGGTTCTTCAGGAAGCCTGGCCCAGCCATTCTGTTACTATCAGTAAAATCTATATGGTGCCTTGCTTAAAAAAAATCCCTCTCCACTGTTAGAACTACTGATCCTAGGACAGCCCAGCTGCCAGCATTCCTCTTTTGTTCCCAAATGCTTCTCATAGATTAGAATCTTGGGTTTGCTTTGTTAACCCTAATTAGAAAGGTAAACTACAAACAAGTAATTATATTTAGTCCCCCCAAGTTCCCTCTGCAGTTTTAATTTCTCCATGTTATTATTTCTTAGTTTTATTCAGGGTGTTACTATGTACCTTTGCACAGTTATCTTCCTTCACTTAATTAGCAGTTGCTTCCTAGTCATGAGTAAAGCTTTATCTTGTATGATGTAAGTAATAACTAACGCGGTGTTTTAAAATAAAACTCAAATAACACCAAGCACTCTCAATCTGTAGAACTCAAACTATTTTCCAAAAGAACTGCCCTGTTTTTCTCTTGAGGAAACTGGGCACAGACTTACGAAATCACATGCTGAGATTTTCAAGAATGGCGATAATATCAAGTGGCAGGGCCAGGAAGAGAAGCCCTCTCTCTTGAGCTCAAGGGCGATGCTTCCTTTCCCAGTGTTCATTATAAAACACTCCATTCAAAAGCAGGAGTCAGTGTGCAAACCTTCGACAAGAAAAAAATATTTAAGAAAAGCAGAACTTTGCTAAGTCCTGAATGCTCCTTCTCTTGCCCCCAGTCAATGATAGCAGCAACATGCAAAGACAATTGCTCATTTTACATTAAGTACTCTCTGGTTTTGACAGCAACATTAAACTGAAGGAGGTCTAATCCCTTAGTAATCTAAGAACCTGAAGGAAATGAATGTTTAATGTGGTCTCTTCCTAATCACAGTCAAGATCAGAGCAAGAACAAGCTCTCCTGCTTTTCAGAGACAAGAAACTCCTCAAATCTTAAAATTCATTTACACTTCTTCTATTAATCCCTACCAATCACAAAACAGATCATGAAAACAACCTTTAACAAAGATACTTGGGTTCTTTGTGTTATGAACTTCCACCAGGCCTTGTTGAAATATGTAAGTAAAAAAAAAAACCAACAAAAGTATCCCATTATACACTAATTTAATAACTAATAACGGCAGAAAGCCCACGAGGGTTAATTAGTTAGGTGAATATGCAGGATTAAACACAGATAGAATAAGAGAGTGGTACATCTGAAAATATAACCAGAGGTGGCAGGAGGTGTACACAGTCCCCTGGAGAGAAATCTTAATAGGAAATAAAATAGGAAATTGGACTTGGGAATTATGAGAGAGAAGGTAAAAGCGAAAGGCAGGCCACAAAATCTGAAGCTACAGAGGTGATTAAAATAATATTGTGGGAAGTATGTCAGAGGAAGGACAGCCCCAGAAACACACTGGTAAGAAGTAGTATGAAATTACCACGCTGAAAGCCAAAGATTTAGGAGAATAAATGCAAAGAAACCTTGCCAGGAGGGTTTCTGTGGGACAAACTAATTCAATCAAATGCAAACTCAGAACCTATACATAAAAATGGCTAAAGAAAACTCAACAATAACTATATCAATATTCTAAATTATATCACTTGGGTTTGGACTTAATAGTATTGTACTTTTGGTAAAATGGGTAAAATAAGCACTGCTTCCTGGAACAAATGAAGAGAACGCTAAATAATTAAGTTGAATCCCCAGAAGAAAGAAAAAAAAAAAGGCAAGTACTTAGAAATTTTCCTTACTCTGGGACACTTGGAGGCAAGTACAGAGGCTGACTTACAATTGGTGAAGTCCTTCAGTGAATGACTTAAAATCACACCCTTGACTTTCAAAGATACTAGAAAAGCGACAAGCCAAAGATTCTTCCCCAAAAAGACACAAACCAGTGAGAACAGATGATGAAAGTTTGGAGGAAAATGGATGATTGTTTTTCAAGTAGGATATCACAGGAGAGTCTGTGACACAGTACAGACAGCCTGGAGAAGAGGACAGATCTGAGAAAGAAAGACTGAAGAAAAAGAAGCTCTTGAGGTAGCGGTGGGTTAGAGTGGCAACTGGGCCACTCCAGAATCAGGAGAAAGAAGGAGAAAGGTAAAGAAAAGACAGAATGGACACAAGTATTAGAGTCCACCTGCTCGGCACAGGCAATACCTTCTCCTCAAGAAGCCATCTCCCACTGTGAGTAGGCAGTCTCTTCTCCCAGTCTGCCATCGAATTCTTTTCAAACCAACCCTGACTCAGAGCTCAGCAGCTGGGAGGCAGTGCAGAACTCCTTACACTGCCCTCTTGTAAAGCCACAGCAGTTCATGGACTCAGATTAACTTTATTTTCATAGCAGGACCCAAGGTAAAAAGTGCATCAGCTGTTCGAGGATGTGCTGGGCTCCTTGTTTCTTTTTCTCTCTTATATTGATTAAAACAGCAGGAGCAGCCTCCCAGCACAGCCTCTGCTCAACCTAGTAATGACTTGAAATATATGAATTACTGGTCATGAAGAGACATGCCATGGATGGCAGATGAAAAGAAACTGTATTTAGTAATTTTCAAAGAGATCTTCTCTCTCACTACCTTTGCTGTTCAGTGCTAAGCCATTATGCTATGCAGCTCATGGGATTATCTGAATGACTAGCAAAAGCAAAATTGGTGCTTGCCTTTTATTTCTTTTAATGCTCAGAGCAAATATGTGTTTTTGAAGGAAACAAATCATTGCTTGTATTCTCCAAAATAAGCTAAAGTTTGCCGCCACTTAGTTTCATCTTCTCCTGTTTGCCCAGGGATAAAACACGTAATTGGGACAGTCCTCTGATGGACAGCTCCTTACAAGTCCAGTAGGAGGCAGAGGGGAAAGTTAGACTAAGTTAAGTCATTTCCATATCTTCGTTACTGTACTAGGATAAAAAGGTGCTGACACTGAAAGGAAGCTGCCTCAAGGAGCCAGTGGAAAGACTAGCAAACAGAACTAAGTGAATCATAGAAAAGAACACTCACACTTTTCAGAAACAAAATCTTAAGAAGGTGTGAGAACTGGAAAACATCAACCTTGTTCTTCTGGACACTGAATAACTTTCTGAAGCCTAAGATTTAGTTGTTTGGAAGCAGTTTTTTCCAGGCAGCTGGAAGGGCCTACCTTGCCCCTCTCCCTGGAGTCCCACTTCTTGTTCACTTTTGCTGTGCCACCTTTGATTTATCACCTGCTCAAATGGGGGAAGAACGGAATGCAGTTCCTGAGGCCAGAATCAATACATGTTTCATGCTGAGTGGCAACAGAGTAAAACTTTGGGGAACAAATGTCACCAAAAATGTTTACGTTGGAATGGTTTTCTCATTGGCAAGCACATTTTCATCTTTAAAAGGGGGTTTTGCTAAATACATCGAAAAACTGTAATCAAATTTGGATAAGATAGTGAAACAATTTTTAAAATCAGGGAGATTTTAAGAAACTTATAATAAAGAAGGAAAATACTGTGTGGGTGTTTCCAGGAAACATTTTGAAGTATTTGATTTCTATCTGTAGTTAAGGTGTGAGAACCACAGATGTATTACTTGATGAAAGCTTTACAGGCCTTACTGTGGTAAAAGTAGAGCACAAGTACAAAGTTAAAATCACTCTTCACTGACTTTCCTCCTGCAATACACTGCCTTTCTAGGCCAACACCTCCACTAGCAGCAATGTCAAGATTCAGTGTCCCTGACTCTACTATGCCTTCTGCTCCAATTAAGTCTTCTTGTATCTTCGCTCTTCACTAAAAATGAAGCCGCTACAACATTGAATGTGGTGGTTTTTTCTTCAAGGGTGTTTATTCTCTATAATCAGTAGAAACTGTTAGGTAGGAAAAGATCATCAAGTCCGACTGTTAACCCAGCACTGCCAGGTCACCACTAAACCATGTCCCTCAGCACATCTCCACAGCTTTGAAACCCCGCCAAAGGTTTTCATGAAATCACAGAATGTTTTGCATTGGAAGGGACCTTTCAAGGCCATCGAGTCCAACCCCCCTGCAGGGAGCAGGGACAGCTTCAACTAGGGCAGTTTGCTCATTGCCCTGGCCAACCTTAACTGGGAAGGTACCAGGGATGGGGCATCGACCACCTCTCTGGGCAGCCTGGGCCAGGGTCTCACCACCCTCAGCATCAAAACTTGCTTCCATTTCTCCAGTCTAAATCTCCCTCTTTTAGTTTAAAACTATCACCCCTTGTCCTGTTGCAACAGGTCCTGCTATCTACAGAGTTCCTACATGTTTCCCTTGCCTTTCCCTCATGTTTTACACACGTAAAACACTCTGAAACCTCTTGGTGAGAACTGTTCTCCTTGGATCATACCTGAGTCAAACTGGATCGTGGTTTCAGTTCATCTGTCAGCTACACAGACTCCATTGATATCAGTTAACTTGCTTTTCCATCTAGTTCTTTACGTATGAAATGAAATAAAACCATCTGAGTTTTGTTCCCTTTCTTCTCCTCTTCTTCTATAGGTTACCTCCATTGTCTGTTTCCAGATCACAAGAATTTTAGAAGAATGGTCTTTATATGTTTTTCTGAGTAGTACTGGGCCTACCAGAAGGTCTTATAAATTAATAAAAAGAAAAGAGAAATTCGATCTTCTTACACACCTGAAAATATATAGCCATACATTTTCATTCCTTCTCTAGAGACACAGGGAGAAACCAGGATCAAACTAAATGTCATTGAAGCCTCAGTAGATTCAGAATGCAATACATATACATACGTATCCTTCCCATACATTTCTACTTAGATGCAGTTTTTGCAGCAGAACGGAAATCCATATGGCAATTTCTAAATCACAAGAGGTTTCACTGGTATCTAAAGCCCTGATGGAGGTGAGCCATTGTGATGTATACTCAGAAAGATCCAGTTTGAGCAAGAACTCAAGATGAGCTATAGTAATAGCTGCACGAGCTTTTTCCATGTGATATCCTATGGCATGGCAGGCAGAGAGCTCAAGACATTCCGGGAATACATGACAGAGTGAAGCAGGGAACCAAATCAAGTTGCAAAGAACTTTTTCAGTCCTGAAACTTTGTTTCTTCTAGTTGTAAATAAACTCCTTGAATAGAAAAGCTTCCTGGTGGGCTGAATGTCATCCCCGTCAGAAATGCGCTGAAATGCATTGCATGGGTGATCAAAATGAATCATGGAAACTAAAAACAAAACACATCTTTACATGCAAGAACTTTGTTTCTTCTAGTTGTAAACTCCCTGTATAGAAAAGTTTCTTAGTGGGCTGAATGTCAACCCTGTCAGAAAATCTGTGAAGCCTGCACTCTCTAGAATGCATTGCATGGATGATAAAAATGAATCATGGAAGGGGGGGGGGGGAAGTCTTCACATAGAAGCTGTGGAAAGCATGACTAGGTTATGTTCTAAAGCTGAATTTACAAAGCATCTTAACGACAACAACAAAAAAAAGCCATAAAAGGTACTATCTATATAATTCAAAAGCTCTATACTAAAAAAATTGCTTAAGAATACTTTTAATAAGCAAGGTCTTTGTTTTGAAGTGTGTAGACTAACCATCCTAAAGCTCAACTATTCCATGAGGTCCCATCATCTGCTGATGTTTGCATGTTTCAAAGGCCATGCATAATATTATTTCTCAATCAACCGGGTATAGTGTGTCTGGTGTAGACCAAAGGACAATTTTAACATCAGCAATAGACTAAGGGAGGCCAGAAATCTAATCTTAAATCATAACCTGCTTTGTGTGGCTTGTGGTGAAATGATCCTTTAAAATTCTTGAAAATAATTAAAATTAAGTTCTTCAGTGGCATCTACTTTTCAATCCAAAAGCCAATAATGGGCTCCATTTTCAGTTCTTTTATTTTCAAGTCTGACAAAAACATCATTAATTTAAAGAAAGATCATAGTCCAGGATGTTTAAAATGTGGTTTATCTACTGAATTCAGTTCTTACTTTGAAATTCAACATGACAGATGTATTACAAGACTCATAGCTTTTGGAAGGATGCTTCAATTTGGGGCAGGTGGCTCCTGTCTGCCCACTGTGGGCACAGACTCCTGGCCCCTTTCTCTGCTGGGGTGTCATCAGAGGGATCTGGATCCCCCTGGTCATGACTGGGAAGCCTTCAAGCTGCTAGGAAGAGCCATCCTTTGTGGCATCTTCCTAGATTTTCTGGGGAAAGGAAGATTTTTGTGCCACTCTGAAATCACAGGGATGCCAGAACAAGGGAAGTGGAAGGGTGGAAGAAGGAAAACACACAAGAGGGAGCAGTGCAGAAAGGAAGCCTGTTTTGTCACTCCGTGCAGTGACATTTTGAAAAGTTATTTATTTACTTCACTGCTAGCTGCCTTTATGAAATTATGATTGTGCTGTTGTTGGATCTGCCAGTTTAAATTTTATATAGCCAGTCCAGCAAATGGTTTCATTTTTAGACAGAGGTGTCCATCTACTCTCCGGTCTTTGCTGTTTAGCACCTCACAGAGACAGGGACAGGAGCTGGTTTTGGGTTTGTGGTTTGTTTTGGGGTTTTTTTGACATTGCACACTTTCATTCTGCTGGCAGAATTCCAATCTCCTGGGCCCAATTAGGTTCTAACCTCCAGCGATACTCACTTGAATCCTCAATCATCACCATCTCAAGAACAAAGTGAAAGGGCTATTGAAGTGACCTGACTTGGTCTAAGGATTTGTCAGCAGCTGAAAGGGGCACTTATTCTCTCAGGTCTTGGTCACTGAACAGTGTCAAAGGCCCAAAACCTGCTTGTGACAACTATCTTGTTTTCATATACACACTGTATTCCATTTTGGATATGGCTTTGTCATTTAACCTTACAAATTATGTTCTGCATTTCAGGCTCTCACAGAGTTTTCCAAGTGGTTTCTGTGACACTAATGAGCATATGCTATTGCAAACTTTACTATATTCAGGGTAGGTCTGCATATATATACAATATATTGATACATATGTTGTGAGGTGTGTGTACCTGTATATATACTGCATATATATTAGTATAACAGCATTCCCCTAATTTGAAAAACCCCATGTAGCCCTCCCCATCTCTGTTTCACAAGTCTATTGATTCTGTACTGGTAAATACAGTTAATTTAGTTGTTGAAGACTTGTTAGGATTAAAAAAAAAAATTTGTTTGGCATATGCTCTTGTCCCAAAACTACTGAAGTGTTAAGTTAGCAGTACAGTTCTTACTTATCCATTCTAATACCCATTTTATTTATCTAATACTTCCCCTGCCACTGATTTATCCATTCTTCTCAATTATCTGGTTTTTATGAATGCTGATGCTGTTTGTCCTGGTAACACAACAGAGCATCTACAGACTAGTCAGACAGAAAGGAAGAGGAACCAAAATGTTCTAAAAGGAGTACAGAAGTTTAATGCTGTTTGGGCCAGGATGGAGTTAATTTTCTTTATCATAGCTTGTATGGTGCAGTGTTTGAATTTATGCTGGAAACAGTGTAGATAACACAGGGATGTTTTCGTTACTGCTGAGCAGTGATTATACAGAGTCATGGCCTTTCCTGCTCCTCAAACCACCCCACCAGTGAGTAGGCTGGGGGGGTGGTGGGCACAAGTATTTAGGAGACACAGCCAGGACATCTGACCTCAACTGACCAAGGCAATTTCATATTCCAGGGCAATAAAAGCTGAGAGAAAGAAAGAGGAAGGGAGGGACATTCAGAGTTACAGTATTTGTCTTCCCAAGTAAATGTTCCACGTTAGTGCCTGATTCTTTCACTGCTTCCCATCATCTGCTTTGCTTGCTTTGGCAGCTTTTGCTTTACCTATTAAACTGTCCTTATCTCAACCCAAGAGTTTTCTCACTTTTACCCAACTGATTCTCTTCCCCATCCCACCGTGGGGAGTGAGCGGCTGGCTCCTCGGTGCTGAGCTGCCTCCTGGGGCTAATCCACAACAGAAGTTGTTTTAAAAGTAGCACAAGAGTTTAACAGCCCAGTAAACTGGAATCAAGAAAAGACTGGACCCAAGCATACAAAAGAAAGTTCTTCCTAAAAATGATCAGTAGCAAAATACCTAATACTGACACATAAATGGTCATTTTTATCTGTCAGAGTTAACAAGCAATGAAACGAATGAGGCAGTTTAGCTCCCTCTTTTGCAGAGATGGCAGGAGATTATCAGCTATTTGAATTTAAAAAAGAATAATCTATGTATTAAAATCTGTAATACATCTATTACACATGATGCAGGTATTCTTCAAAACAGGAAAGCTATCAACATACTCGTTATGTTCTAAACGATTGTTGCTACTGTGGATCGTGAATACGGTGATTAAGTGTCTTGCCATCAACTTGAAAAATATGTAGGCCTGCTGACACCTTACAAATAAAGATCTTTTCCTTTCGGTGCCTCTCCTCGTTAGTTCAGTTCAACTGCCAGATTGGACTTCGCGGGTCTGTAGTTTACCAGTCTTTAAAGTATTATGTAAAAACTTTGCTCCATTTTTGCCGATGTCTAAGGCTAAAGACCCAGTTTATCTTCATTGGAATTCCTGGCAGGATTTTTTCCATAAAATACTCCATAACAAGAAAATTTCAAAATTAAGTGTTCTTTGGAGACCTCACAGTCTCCAAGCCCTCGTTAACTTGCCATTTGTACAATATGCTTCCTAACCACCAGGGTCACTTTGCCGCAAAGGTACATCACGAAGGGAAAGCAGTAAATCTCAGGGAGTATTTCACAACCCTCTCTGGCAATCAAAGTTGTAAATGGCATCTTCTCTCCACAGCCAACAAAACGAGAATAAGAAGGCAACTGCTGGATAGCCCAGATAAAAAGAGCCTACTGCTGTTGTCGCCTTGAGGGTGGGAGCGAGACATTTGCCTGCCAGGGCCCAAGGGTTTCTCCAAGCAGTTTTGCCAAGCCTAAGATATGTTTGAGAGTCCTGTCTCAGGGCCCTGGCTGAGGGGCGTGCAAAAGACATGTTTGTGTCTGTCTCGGAGCCTGGCTATGGGGCTCCTGCTGAAGTGGTAGTTGCCCATTTCAGTCTGGTTAAGGACTTACGCCCAGATGGTTGAAAAGTTAGAGAGGTTTGATTTATGAAAGCAACAGAGAGGTTCAGAATTACCTTTGATAAATGCACTGACTGCAGAAGGATAATGGAGCTCAAGTAAAGAATTCCCCAGTAACATTCGACACAGCTGGAGGCTCAGGCCTGAGTTCCAGCACTGATACATAGTGGAAATAAAAGGTATTCTCTGTGCTGAAGGTGTGATTCTTACCAAGAAGGCCTCCCTGTCTTGGGTAGAGGAAGAGGAGCACAGCCCCTTGACTGTCTCTGCTAGACTTTTCAGTCTTCTCTCCCCCAACCCATGTGTTCCCTTTAGTGATCTTTATATCCCAATTCTGTCCGCCCCTGCCTTTTACACGACGCTTAGCATGATTTACACGGGGAGTCGAATAACATGGTAATTTATGTTTAGCATGTACTCCTTTAGGCCCATTACCATACTTAGGGGCAGAAACTGCAATATTCATTCTGCTGTTAATTAGGCAAGGGTCTCTGCTTAGACACTCTGACCTTCAAGATTCGTTTGCACCTGTTGGTTTAGCTGAAACAGGGCTGTCTTCTCTTCACCAGACCCTCTCCTTCAGCTGTTTTGGGTTGCCAGCTTAGCGGATCTCCAGCTCCAGAGATAGCACAGGAATCTCATGGTCGTAAACAACTCAACCTTTCTCATAAAGTGCACTAAATTAGCTGTATTTCTGTCTCACAGCAGGCTAGGCCATCAAGCTAGGCTATTATGCCGCAGCTGTCCCATATTATTTCACATGGAAAGAACAAACACATCCTAAACTGAAAGACAACACCCATTGTTATGGTATCTCACTGCGCAGCAACAAAAAGTTCTCTGGAGTTCTGTTGGCCAATAAGGCAAAATACTTTTGGGAACTAAATTAAAATATACAGAATTTCTTTACTATCTAAGCATTCAGAGAATGAAAATCCATTTTCCTTCTTTTTTTTTAGAAATGCAGTCTGTTGCTGAGGATCCTGCCCTCTTACTGTGCAAGAGCTTCACTGCTTTCAGTCCGGGCAACCTCTTCAGTGGTTCCATTTTGCACTGATCTGGGCACAGGATTTTATAATACTCCCAGCCCATTTTATCCAGCCCTGCTCAGTTTTTGCAGGAACATCCTAAATCACGTTAGGGTCTCAGAAGAGGAACATCCTAAGTCACATTGGAGTCTCAGAAGTTAGAGAATTGAGGTGGTTTGGGGTTTTTTGTGCAGTTGTTTTTTGTTTCTTTTTCTTTTTTCTTTTTTTTTTGAAAGGCACTTTCACTCTTTATATTTTAGCTTCTTAAAAATGCCATGGGGAATTGTATCCACGCAGCTTTGTGTTTTAGTATAGAAACAACGTAGCCCAACCTTGTGTCCAGAACTTTGTACCCAGCTACTTTTCAAATACTAGCTAATTCTCACACTGCCTGGGAAACCTGGAGACATTTTAAGCTATCTTCTGAAAAAGAAGGCAACCCGGGTGAAACCAGCTCAGCGAGGGGAGAAAAGGAGTTGCTGTCACATGGATATAGATGACTATATGAAAGCTGAAAAGATCTTTATTACACAAAAGCGGTAAAGCCATAGATTAACTCCGAAGCTTCTAGTGATGACAACCCACCTGCTGTTTATTCCAGGTATGGTATTAGTTGTATATTACTTAGGGACCATTTATTAACTCCTGTCACTGAGTGTTATCTTGAGGAAGTCAAAAAGTTCAAAATTTGCTTATATCGTATACATTTAGAAATATAAGTGATCGCGTACAGCAGTCCCCACATTACTCATGTGTATGTCTTGAGGCTCTGTTGCGGAGGCACCCAGAGAACAGACGGAGCAGCTGCCCCAAAGGGGGATTTATTCCAGCCCCAAATCACCAGCACACCAACAGACCACAGCAAATCCCCCGGGCGGGTCCCGGGGGGGGGGGGGACCGTAACGCGACACAACCTCAGCACCCCCCCAGTTTCGCCACTGTCCCTTTTCGGACAGACTCCGCGGAGGCGCCCAGACCGCCCCCCCAAAAGGGCAAACCTCCCGCTCAGGGACACCCAGCCCGGGGCCGCTCCCTTGGGGGTACCTCCAGGGGGTTCGCTCACCCAAGGCGGGGAGGCCTCGCTCGCTCCATGGCAGGGGGGGCTCCATTCATACCCCAGCCTGGGGTCGTTGCTGATGGGCCGGGGGTGAAGAAAGGCACGGCCGGGGCCCGAGGCAGAGCAATCAGAAAGCACTGATCCTTCTCTTTCTTTCTCCAAAGGCTCCCGTGATCACACTCCAACTGCTGCAAACCTGCTGTGGCCGCAAGCCCTTTTATAGTCCTTCTAATAGTAAGTGCCCACACCTGACTGGCCCAAACAAAGACCACCTGTCCACAATTAGCTTTGATGAGCTTTCTCTGTTTGTGAGCTGGTGGTTCTTTCCTCAGGACTTTCTGGTCTCCTCAAGGGTACACAGATGTTCACTCAAGGTTGTTTATCTAACTC
>WTSP01002757.1:0-29921 GCA_025331215.1 Actenoides lindsayi
CTGCTCTGGCAGGGGGGTTGGACTAGATGATCTTTCTAGGTCCCTTCCAACCCCTAATATTCTATGATTCTATGATTTAAGCTTCAACTACACATAAATCTTTCCAACATGTAGAAGACGTGGCCTAAGCTGGCACTGGTCGCTTACGACTAAATTCCATAGCTGCTGCAGCACATGCCTGGAGCACCACTTAGATAAGCAGGGCTCAGGAGATGTTGCTGTTAACTGCTAGTCTAGCTGTTATCACTACAGGCTGAAGTGATCTACTTCTCTACTTTCTGACTGTGTCAACAGACACTGACTGTGATGTCCTGAGATGCCTCCTAGCTCACCCCGACAAAAAGCTACCACTGAAAGCCCCATCACACCTCTGCTCCCCAAGTGACACGTCAAGAGAGGGAATGGCTCATTCTCAGTGAGTTGCTGCATCTCCTTGAGAAATGTCACATCAGCGACATGTCCACCTCTGAACACTGAGCAGAACTTCCCAAAAGATTTGTAAAGGCTGCTCAAATGGGGTAAAACCAGCAACACCACTTTATAGGTCTCAAACCTGGAACTGTCTGATCACTGTTTGTAAGGTCAAGAGCCCCCCAAATGGGCCCTGGGCTTATAGAAGAGAAAGATAACCCTTGGCCCAAAAACTTCCTCAAAAACCCTGCAAGTGAGAAGCAAGATAGTTTTGCAGGGAGGACAGAGGTATGCGAGCAACAGCAACACAACCACCTCATTATAGAAGGATTAGAGATTACGTAACATCGAGTAATGCTTCAATTAATCAGCCAGCGATGTATCAGCGTATCGGGCAGCTCTGCAGCAAAGTACCACGGCAGCTCTCAACCTCTCATTTGCAGGGCCTTGTTGAAAGGGAGAGGGGAAACGTTTTCAACCAGGCCCTTTCCAAATAGAATCTGAAAACGAACGTATAGGTGACACGAGACTTATGCAGGCCTTTTAAAGACAGCCTGTGTAAGAGTTATCGGGCAAACATTGCTTCGGGTATTTCAGTGAGATTTGGAGACCGAAAGAAAGATCACTACGGTATTGGGGGTGGCGGGGGAAGAATCAGTCTACTTCATAACCCACATCTGATTAAGGACACTGTTTCACTTTCATACTTCAACTGGGCAGGCTTTTTTTTTTTCCCCAGCAGTAGAACTGAGGGGATGTGACAGGGTAGGGGAGGGGAACAAAACTTTAACAGGGTCTTCACGAGGCTCGAAAGTTTCATGAAGTAGATTAGTCTATTACTTTAGAGCTCTGAACTGCTGAACCACGTTTGCTACACAAGGTTATGTTGACAGACATTAGGAAAAAAATTTCTGTAATGCCTGATCAACACTTGGTTAGTAAACTAAAACTTAGGTCTCGATTTGGTTCTACTTAAAAAAATTCAGAATGAAGAAATATTAGTCAATATTAAGTCACAGCACTAAGAAACCAGCAAGGTTTTTCCTCTATCACATTGTACAGAGCTGCAATTAAAGACTTATTTAAGCAAAAGATCTTATTAATGGGTTGTTATTCTCTATAAAATCTATTTCAGTTCAGCAGCCCTGATTAAGGCCCAATTTATAAGATTGGAAAGAGGCCAAAATAGGAAATCAGTATATCTCCTTAACAACATAGATTTTTATTTTTTTTTTTTTTTTTTAAGAGAGCAGTTCTGATATAGATTACAAAGCCTTCTAATGAAAATCAATGGCATTTTAAAGTTAAAGGCTTCAAGCACAATCCGAGATTTAAAATGCCAACACCAACAACATGTGCTTCAAACTGATCTTCTCTTGTGTGCCCAAATTGGCCTGGTGGGTTCATAAGTTTAAGACCAAAAAAAAAAAGTGACTTTTTAAACTGCTACTACCTAGCCTAGGCTAATGAATGGTCTTCATAAACTCACCTGTGGAGCAGCATCTTCTGATAGACTATCCATTGCTGATGTGAAGGCTTGTTTTCTCTGCACCTGCCCTCAGCATCCTCTCCACGAGCACACAGTGCTCCACCATGTCCCACCACACCCTTCCTTGGAGCTGCAGCCCTGGCAATGGGCATCAGCAGCCCAGGGCAGCTTCACAACGCTGGCCCCAGACCTTCACCAGGGAATGCTTTACAAGGTCGTGGGTCTGCTTTAGCTGGAACTGCAAATATCAATAAGGGTCAGGAGGGTTATTTCCCATAGCTGGACACTGACTCTGCAATGACCTATTTTCCACAGCTTAACAGGAGATTCCTTTGCTACAGCTTAATGCTCACTCTGCCACGATGCGCTTTAACCATACTGTGATAAAGGTCTAAGTGAAATAAGCAGTCCTTGTGCTATTACCCTGTGAGCCATGTAGCAAAGGGGAGTGGCTGAACAGACTGCAAATATTAAAACCCAGCCCCAACCGGACCAGAGACCAAGGGGGACCCATCCCTCCCCATGCAGGCAGTATCACACCACCTCCAAAGAAGAGCCAAGGATGCCAACACTCCCCTGTCCTCCTCAAGGAAGACTAAAGCCACTGCCCTCAGGACCCAGGGGCATGTTTCATGGCTGAGCATGATACAAAAGGGGTCAATGCAAGGACATTTATGAACCCCTTTAAGCATATTGCTAATGAGGTTTTCCCAGTCCAAGATAACCTGGTATTATTAGCTCAATTAAAATGACACTTCTTGATTAGACTGGTACAATTTCAATCAGACTAACAATAAATCCTTGGCTTTGCACGTAAGACGTGCTTCTTTGACTTACAAATTATATGAGTAGTGTAACACTGCACACTTCTAACCAGGATTGCTTAGCTTCTGCTTTCTCTATTCATGCAGAGCACACAGCCCTGTACTTTCCCAAAACTGTTCCCCTTTCCTGATCTCCTTTCGAAGTGACAGAGTAACTGGCACAGTAGCATCAGTGTCCTCCCTGTGCCTCCTCTGTCTTTCGGCCAGAAAAACCAACCACCACCAAACCCAAGAAACACACACACAACCTCCATCACCACCCATTTTTCCATGTGCTGCTGGCATGAGCATGGATCTCAAGGTGCTGCCCATAAAACTACCAGGGAAAGAAGGATGCACGCCACGTTGATGCAGTCAAATACATAGAAGTAATATAGGGGTGCAGTGGGTGTACATATTATAGACACCTTTTTCATGCACTCATTGCCATGAAAATATCCGTGCTTGCCTGCTCTGGATAAACACCCTAACTTCATAACATGAGCTCTGATAATTCTGAACGAACGCACACTGAAATGAACTCACAATACGAAGAACATAGAGCAAATGAACTTTCAGAAATCACCTCTACCCCATTATCAGGAACTTCATGCAGAGTGCAGTATCTAACGTCCTTTGGATTTCCTTTACAGAACTACAAAGTTAAGACATCAAGTAAACTCCGTTATCTCAGGAACACTATTCCCTCCTTCATTGTAGGAAATGAGTAACGTTATTGTATCAGCCCGACACATTAGTAGTTCTTATCTCTGTCAAGCCTCCCACCTGCAGAAACAATCCACATTTTTGACCGTTGTATTACAGATTGATTTTGTATGAATTCAAACCGATCCCTCTCTGCATGAATAATTTCCTTTTACTCTTGAATATTTAATGTATAAAAATGTTATTTTGTACATGATGTATGCTTACATTACTAAACGATACCACTGAAGCAAGTTAAATTTACTTCTGCTTATTCAACCCGCTCACAAACACACTCTTAAAAATACTCTGCCCTTAACTACAGACAAAAAGGAGAGTGGCAAATATTAACATTCTAGGTCTTCCTTGATCTATTGATTACCAGTCCACCAAATACAACTACAGAGAGAGGTATTAGTATTCATTTAGGGAACTATTTGCACAACATCAGGGAGCACTGCAAAATCTGAGTCACTCATCACAGGATTTTCGAAATAATCTAAATTTTTGGTGTCCTAACCCATCACAGAACAGTCTCCCTACATGCTTACAGTTCTTACTTTTTTAACTGGAGATGTATCCATCATTTTCACTACCCCTGACTGAGAATAAAGTTCTTCCAAACTCACTAAAAAGACAGCTGTTAACTTATAAATACCTATCAAAACTGTCCAGCCAAATCACACTAATGCCAGAGAGTACACTACATGGAATTTCACACTCCTGAGATAATAATTTGTATGTCCATAAAATATTGTAATTAGGAGCTTATGAGAGAGGTGGCAAATAAAATCCTGAAGCACTTTTAAAATAAAGACCACAAACACCCCTACCAACAAGTTCAAACAATCAAGACAATTCCCAGGAGAGACAGAGGCAGAAAAAAAGAGCTGGAGAACAAACACTGAGAACACGAAGGTTTGGAGTAGCACCAGCAGTACCTGAGTACCTTCTCTACTAAAAGGGGTGGAACGAAGTAAATAAAAGACACAGTCAGTGGACTGCTAGCTGTGGGTCAATTGTTTCACCCCAAAGCCCTCACTGTACCCCTGCTTTTTTCCCCCCTCACAGTATTTTCCCAAGTGCAGCTGATGAGCAGGACACGGCCCCTTGTTCATGATGGGCTAGTTGGGTTTCCAGCTCAGATTTTACCACTTGAGATCTCCCTTTTGGTGACCACACTGGCACAGACTATGTTCCTTCGGACAAGGAGGATTTTATTCGCAGTACGATCTTAATTCAGAAGATACAGCAGAAGTACTATATCCATTTTAAACAGTACAAGAAGGAGTCCCACAGAAGCTGAGGAAACAGCAATACTGCTTCCCCTCCTCCCCCCAGTCTCTTAAGTAGTGTTGTCTAAAACCTAGAGTTTCTATCTAATTTACCAGTTTTATCCTACTTTACTGCTGCATCCGCTTAAAAAAACCTGCATGAAAGAACAAGAAAACAATATGCAGCTAACTGGACACTACTTGCATGTAACGACACTAACTAAAACCCAGACAGTTTAGATTTCTGTTTCATTTTTTTATTCTTTTTTTCATTAAGGAGCGATGAATAACCTTTTCCTTAGGTGTAACTTGAGGCAGATTGGAACCTCCCTGTTTTGAGCTCACACCCTAAATACACAGTATCATTCTTTACCAGAAATCCAGCACTACAGCGTGGATCTAGCAGCTGTCTTTGTGCCATTGCAGCAAACCCAGGAGACAAGTCTTTGCACTAGCTCTCCTCTAGGCTGCTCTCACTCCTTAAATTGCTAAGAGGGAGCAGTAGTGACAGCCCTTTGTGCTGACACCATTCTTGGTAAAACGAGTTGAAGAGGATAGCATAAGTAGTTGTCTCCTGGCCATGCTGCTGAACCTCCTAGGGGAAAGGGTAAGCTCTAAAATTTAGGAACTATTTGCATTCCTGACACTCCTTTGTACTTTCTGGCAACAGACCTGCCCAGATCTGGAAATATCCAGATCTGGAAATATACATTCATATATTTAATGAAGGGGTAGCAGGAAAAATGGTGATAAATATTGCGGTGACCTGAAAAAGTTGTGAACTTCAACAATTTGTTTTGCTCTTCTCATCCCCAGTTCTGTCTGTTCTTAATATCAGCTGTACCAAGGTAGGAATTCTTACTCTCAAATCCAGCGAGGCAAGAATGACCAGGGATGTTACAGTGAATAATTTAATTTAAGGAAGGAAGTCTTTTAAAAAAAAAAAAAAAAAATAAATTTAAAAATGCGTATTTCACAAAAGGGAGTAATGAGGGAAGAACTCAGTGACCCCACTGCAAATCATCCCGAGGCTATTTATCCATTTAAAGCAAGCAGAAAACATAATGAGGTCTGGCACGTATTATAGCTTGATGCAGGGAGGGCCATGCCCAGGTGCTGGCACTCCAGCACCGCGCTCCAAAACCCCTCACTCTTTCGAGCTCTGAATCTCTCCATTAACAGCTTTTGCTGGAATTGTTTTGAGTTTTCTTCTTCCTTGCAACAGGAAAAGAAGTAGGTACTTAAAGAAAATAGGAAAACAAAGACAAACGCTGTATTTTTATCTCTGTAATGAGAGTTTCAGTAACATCTCAGCCACGCAGCTGAGCAATTGCCATGTTGTATGTCTGTTTTCGGAATAGATGAAGGGAGAGAAGTACAATCTGTTTACTTCTCATGACAGATCAATCTATTCTTGCGTAGTCTTGATGTGCTCCTCTGCATAAAACTGACAGTGACAACAATTATTCTAAATCCACGTGGTTACCGCCTTAGCTCTCCATTAGTTTCTCCCGGCACGTGCCAACTCCTACCCTCACCTCAAGCACATATTGCCAGGCAGAAGACATGTGCCAAGCACCACTCTAATAGCCCATCTCACAAAAATCACACAGGCAGCCTCTGCATGTTCATCTCTTCTGGAGAAGACTGTTTCCCAGAACCAAGGAACACAGAAGAATGTGATGTTCCTAGGGCATTTTTTCCCCCAAAATTTCTCCACTATTTAGAATGACAAAGAACTATATTTGCATTTTCTCAAAAATGGAATCTACTTTAGATTGAGGAAAAAGTAAAACATTCAGGTAACTCAGTTTTATTGGACTAAAATACTTGGTAATTAATAGTTTGGAATATTTTTTCTTGCATGGCTCCTCATTAACACCACCCCTCTTGTTCACAAAAAAAGGTTACTATATTAAATGGAAATCTCTCAGAAATGCTCAACCAGACAGTTCTGCGTCGCTGCTTTTTCTCTACAATCACATTTCATAGAGAAAATGCTTTGGTTTACCATTTAATTTCTATTATAGGGGCAACAGGGAAATATTAATTATATATTCACGTTGCAGCCATACAAAATTTAAGCTCCTCCATTCTTTCACAGACAAATGCTCTCTTTTCCAGGTGGAGAAAACACTTTTGAACTGGTTTACAAACTGGTATTACTAGAACAAATAGCTCCTTAATAGCTTTAAAAGAATAAAAGCAACAGTTTCACACTAATTATGCAGCTTTCCTTGGGCACTGGGAAGTTTGAATCAGCTCAAAAGAAAAAAAAAAAAAAAGAAAAAAAAAAGAGGGTAATTACTGGAGGATTCCTGAAACTTGGTGCTTGCTTAGAAATGTGTAACTTCTTTTGCTAACTACACAATCTCTTCCTCTTGCTTACTGGCTGACTATGCCATCTCTCAAACCACGGAACACTTATTGTCATCCTTGTGCAGCTCAGGCTAGCAAATTTTGATAAAGGCACAAGCCCCACAGAGGTATAAGTTACATACAAAAAATTGCAAGACAGAAGGAAATGCTTCATGATCATTCTCGAGGTACCAGAAACAACTGACGAATAGAAGTAACTGCTGACAAAAGAACACGAACTTTGCCAAACATCTAGTAAGGAAAAGCAGATAACAAGGAGAAGGGAATTAGATTCTGACTTTTCTTTATAGTACTATTTAAAGTTCTATTCCCGCAAGTCTTCCTCATGCCAGCAACCACACTGATTCTTTTTAACGTCTCAGTTAAACTCAATTCCTCAGACTTGGTTTAACAAAGTAGGCACCAAACAAACATCAGAAAAAAACACCAAGAGAAACTAAGACAGGAAGAGGGAAACTCCTTATGTGCAAACTACAGGCAAGTGAAGGAAACTAATGAATGTAACAAAATACATATTGTTCCTTGATAGTAGAAGCTAAAGATTCATATGTGGTATAGCTAGAGAACTATGCTGATGCCATTGCTTAGTAGTAGTTAGTCCCACCAGGATGCATCTTGTCACTATAACAGAAAAGTTGCCATCAAGATCAAAAAAAGAGTTACAGAAAGAGAGATCAACTTCCAGTTCCCTGTTACAACTGTTAAGACAAGTTGAGGATTGTTCAGTCTCGAAGTGCCCCTTTAATGATTTTTCTGCAATAGCTTCTATAACTCACTATTTTCACAGTCATATTTGACAGCAAGGAGGAAACTGAAAAATAAACTGAAGCCCTAATACGACAGCACCTTCCATATGAGGTCAGCCAGGAATATCCTCATGCATGGCTTGGAATTATCAGAAAGTTAGAGAATGCAAATGACCATGGTTAGCACTGAGTATTTTTTGGTAATATTTTTTTTTCATCTGATGGTTGTACATATCTTAAACCATGTTTGAAGGGGTGAAACAAATGAAAGAATCCAGCCTAGGAAGGATGTTCAACTTCGTTTACAAGTCTTTTAGGGTGCCTTTCCCAAGACACCACTAAACACAGCCAGCAACCAGTTGAAGTTCTGATGGAGGCATAGAAGCAACACCCAGGGTCCTCCTCTCATTGTAACTGACATATCCACTATGTTACAAAATCCAACTCACAACACCAGAGGACTTCAAAACATCTCATCTTTGCTTTAGCCTGCACAAGGTCTGAGAGAGCCAGCTCTCAGCATCATACAATTATCATCCCTGTAAAATGGATGCAACCAGTTAGCTGCAAGTATTACACATATCCTGCAAATTGGTTTCAAACATGAGCAGATTTTCTCAGAGTCCTCTACCAACTAATTTATCAATGCAAACCAAAAAGTATTTTCTAAGTGTCCCAGTACCTATTTATCTTCTCTCATTGACACCTACCCAGAAACTGCTGTTAAAAAAGGTGTCACAGGCTTCCAAAATGAAAGTTTTCTTCCAGAATAATTGTGACTTTGGCTATGTTGTTGAAACTCGTCCCATTTCTGACAATCAGCACATACAGAATTATCACTGAGTCATTAACACTTTCCGTAAGCAACCCCTTCACTGTGCCTTGCCCCACGTTCTAGAGTAGCACTTTTGTTACTTAGGGCTACTTTACCATAACTTAATAGACACTGACAACACAACCACATTCCCTTCAGTTAGAAGTCATCTTCCCGTGCACGGTGATGTCAATTTTGATCCTCACTAATAAACTGTAGTGAAGACATTTTCGTGGCAGATATATTCAAACGTCTCCTGTTGTCTAAATCACTCTGTTAATGTACCAGCAAACTCCAGAGTTTGTAGCTATTTTGCCATTTAGCACATGTACAGAATAGGAACGGCTTCCGAAGAATTAAGTCACTAAGCACGTCTTAGCTGACATTAGCTGTCTGTCAGAAACATCTCATCGAGTCCATTGCTGAGACTATTTCATTATCCCCAGAAATATTTTAGAAGCAGCATGTGATCATTCAACGGGAACAGACTTCGCCTGTGGAAGATGACATTGTTCAGAATGCTTCATTTTCTTTCCCTAAATGGTTTCAGAGTATTCCCACAAACACCCATTACATCAATTCAGGCTGGTTTTTAAATCACTATTTTTGCTCTTTGGGGTTGGTTGTTTTTTTTTGGTGTGTGTTCGGTTGTTGGTTTTGGGTTTTTTTAAAAATAAAAGCAATTTTAACTAAGGCATGGAAATAAAATAATGACCATCTGAGTTGAATTCAGTCGCACTACACGCGGGTGTTGGGGACCACCAAGAACAAGTTAGTGTATGAGAAAGTGACAGTAAAGCAGCAAACTACGCGTGGTATGGAGACCTCCAACACGGAGACAGAATTAAGTCAGCTCAAGTCCTTAATGCATTTTATAATGCAGTTGCATAAAGAAGGCTAAAATTAGAAACGAGTAGAGTGTTTGCCAGTCGATTATTCACAGCTGCACACAAACCTCTGAGCTTAGGGCTTTGGGAAACAACACGTTTATATACAGTTCTTCCTTTTGTCTACAGAAAAACTAGTACAATGTATCTTATACATTCTGAGCTTTTGTTTCACTGCGAGTGTTTTCAAGTAAAGAGCATAAAAAGAACACGGCGGAATAACTGCATTTTGGTGCGCTTAAGTATATATAAAAATCAAATGTTGTTACTTAGGAAGCTCTGAAATCCAATAATAGACATAATCCTCTGTCATGGACTAGAGTTATATTTTTTTGACTGGATGATTAAGTACGTAAGACCAAAACCAGCTGAACAAAGATTTAACTGCATTACACCTTTCGGTTTACAACACACACGCACAGGCACGTGCTTCTTCCAAGTGTTACCTTTTTTGTTTGAAATACAATATAACATTGTTTTTTCTCGCATCCTGTAAAGGCTGTACTAGCAACAGCTTTAAGGATAGCTTAAAACTTCTATATTGATTTGTCAGCTGATGCCAAGGCTGAAATCTTGAAATCCTTTAAATATGATTAAATATCAATGCAGAGGATGCAGCACGTGGGAGACAACCATCCTCCAGCCACAGCCATACCACGGTAACTACTAACAGTTATTTCAGCACTGAAGGGAAGTTGAGAACCACGTGTCGAACACCAACAAAGAGCATGCCAAAACACAGCCTGTTTTCACTAGGAAAACTCGAAAACCCTGAAATGCAGTCCCCATTCCAGGTTTTCATTGTAAAAGAAGAAATGTTGCTGGCAGACGTAGTCAGTCCCATACTTCACCTTCACTGTCCTCTGTGCCCCACACACATGCTTTCCTAGGGCAGCTATGAATGCTATACTCATAAAGCAATTTTAATACACAGCAAAACAGGAGTGGAAAAAAAAGTGCATAAAGCTCGGGAAGTTCATTAGTATTTCTGGACTTCTGCTCCTGCATCTAAGGCAGTAATCACACGTTTGCTGTGAACATACATTTATTCCAATACAAAGAAGCTGCTAGAGCAGTTCTCTAGCCACAGTTCTTGAAGCCTGTTGGGATGATTAAAAATCCCACGCACGCTGAGACAAAGTTACAGTGAATAAATTTGTTACAATACCCTCATATGCTGCACTTGCAGCGTTCAAAGCACGTCATGTTAAATTACATCCTGCTGATTCTGTTCTAGGTATTTTTTATACATTATGATATATTGACACCAACCACATCGGACAGAAGTTTGCCAATTTAAAAAGCTCCCTTTCTTGGCATTTGGACTTGACTTGCCTACTAAGACTGTCCAGTAAGAAACTGGATCTTGAATCTTAGTGAATGTGGTTAACCACTGAAGACTTTGCATGCAGACGTTCACTCATGCTTGAGGTGTTGTCCGACAGATAAAGTACTCCAAGCGTTCTTTGCAGTCAGAAGAAAGTTTCCTTTTGACCTTGTTACATCAAAGGATAAAGTTACTGAGCTAAATACCTCTACATATGATATGCCTATTGACATCTTCCAAGGACTTTCTTTTTTTTTTTTTTCTTAAACAGAGAAAAATCAGCTTACACCAGGATGCAAATTCTGTGGAAAAGATCCAATGCTAAAATAAGGTTTCTCCAGAAGGAATGATAAACTACTGTTGAACATCAACAAAACCAGCAGCAAGGTGAAAACTGCCCCTGTGCCTGCTTCCAGTAAAAATTGTCCTTTTGATTTCATGCCTTTAGAATAATTCTAGGCTCTCAAGATAATCAGGTATTAACTCATCATTGATCAGTTATCAGATTGCGGCAGTATGTGATTTTAAAGTTTGCAAGTCTGGCAAATTCTGAGCTGATAAAACTTACATTTAGATAATAGACTATTCCTTGAATCGGGGCATGGCAGCTCTGATAGTCCAGTAAAGTGTCCTCCCTTGTCTCCAGCACTAGCCCAGACCAGGTGTTTTCTCTAGTATACTCTTCCCAAATTTATGGTACAATCCTGTTAAACAGCTCTCAATTCTTTTTTTTTTCCCCTTCTATTATATTTTTCCATCATTTTTAACACATGAGGATCATTATTTAATTTTATATCGACAGCTGCACCAAGAAGTTCTACCCAACTACTTTAATAAAAGTAGAGCCATTTTCTTGTATTTTCAACCCGTTCCTTGGTTACTGCATTTGATGACCATGTTCACCTGCTAGTGAAAGCAAGATAAGAGCTCTCAGTTCATATTCTCCATGCTCCTTGGGATTTATCTTGCACTCATTCAGCTATCCCTTCTCTAGCACCAGCCATCAGAGGGAAACTGCCCTGTACTCTGATAATTATTTCAATTTTCTTTACTTTCTTCATCACTACACTACTTTTGGATCACCGCATAATTCTGGTGGTCAGGAGGATGAATTTCTTGTAAACCTGAAATGTGGCCTCTTGAAAACTATTTGACATATTTTTCTTGGTCAGCTATAATGAAGTAGGTCTATGTTCTACATGATCTTTGACAGTAAACACTCTGCTTCCCAGAATCTCCTTGGTTCATAGAATCATGGTATAAATTACTTTCCAAAGGACTTAGGAGACCACCATCTACTCCAACCTGCCAACAGCAGAGTCAACTCTCAGTTCAGACCAGGTTGCTCAGGGCTTTGCCAGGCAGATTTGAAAACCTGGAGGACAGACATTACACAGCCTTGCTAGGTGACCTAGCTTTCAATGCTTAATTATCCTCACAGTGAATGAGTATTTCTCCTTAAGTCTGAGGCTCTGATCTTGATTTAGGTACACTGTTTCTCATCTTCCAGCCAACGACCTCAGTGAAGAGACTAGCTGTGTTTTCTTGATTGCATCCTTGTCTGTATTGGAAGGCTGCCATTATGTTCTCCCTGCCTTCAAGCATCTTCTCCAGGCTGAACAAGCTCCATTCCCTCAGCTTCTCCTCAAATGACACACACTTCAGTTTTGGAGGCCCTCCACTGAATATATTCCAGTCAATCAATATCTTACTTGGACTGGGCTGGGGTAGGAGGGGAGGTCATGTCCAAACCTTGACATAAGATTTCAAGTGTTCTCTGATGAGTGCCGACAAAAAGAGGAATTCAGCACTTCCATCAGCGTACTGTCTGACAGAGTCTGGGATGCCATTAGATTGCACTGCTGCCAGGCAACACTGCAGGACCCTATTTCAGCCTGCTGAAGCTGAAAAAAAATAGTTTGCTCATCTCTTCCCCACTTCTGAGGAGAAGTTTGATGCAGTTGTGTGGAAGGCTGCACTTTTTTCTACCACGTTTGTAACGCTGTCCCTGCATAGACTTGCAATCAATTGCTACTGCAAAAGGAAAGAAAAAAAAAAAAAAGAATGAAAGAATTAACATTTCTCCTTATCTTTATGGCTTAACAATATTTCAATGCAGCAGGGAAACACGGAAGTCACTTCCTCAGTTCAGCTTCCATAACCATGCGTGAAGCAGTGGAGAATGGCTCAGCTTGATGGTTAGGGACAGAGGGATCACAGGCATCAAAACCCCCCTGCCTCACCACGGAGCAACCTCGCTCGGTTTTTCTGCAGTGATGGAACAGTAATTCCACTGTTCACGAGACTGAGGAAAATGAGATTGTAGAAATTTGATTCTGGCTGTGACAGGTATTTGATTGGGGAGATTATAGGATCTAAAATGTTTGGAATAGAGATTGTACTTGAGCACTGCCTATGTTTAGGGAATACATTTGCCAGACCGACAGCAAACAGTGCAGAGAAGAAAATCTCAGCTAAATAGAATAATAATTTAAACAGCAGAGCTGCTTGTCTTAACTTTGTCAAAAATGCAATTGCTCGCTGCAGTCTGACACGTTAGCAGCTAGGTTCTTTTGCTTGAACTGTTCTTGACAGATTTTAATGTTAATTGGTCTGGGGAAGATGCCAGACAACCTAAAACATTTGCTGCAAAACAAATGTGAGGGAAATATGGCTCAGGGTAAAGAGCCTCACAATTTACTTACAACTGCAAAGAACAAGCACCATTCTCTGCAGGGAATGACAGAGTGAGCTGAAGGGAAAAAAAAAACAATTTTAAGAAGTGGCAAGTAAGAAGCAACTCTGCCACAGCATTTACTTCCTATACATTAAGCAGCAATAAGACATTAATTTCACTACAGTGAAAATGCTGACTGTGAACTCTAGCGAGGTCTCAACAGAAACACAAAAAGCAGTTGCATTCAGCAGGATCTTTTCTGTACGCAAATTAACATGTATGACTAGCTGAAAAGAATCCTCCAGAAGGAAAAAGAAATGGAAACTCTTAAGTTATGAAGTAGTCCCTCAGAGAAAAGGCGACAAAAGTTGTCTCACCCCACATGCTTACTTAAAGCACTCATCCTAACTCGTTCCCCGTGCCAGGGTTGCACATACTGAGCCAGAAGAAGGGACCGCAGGCCATCAGCTGCTGTGTTGGCATCTACCCATGTCCACGTGCCGTGACACAGTCAGCAGACCTCCAGTACTTTTGACCAGGTCATGGCCACCATTTCTGAAGGAGGGGACCCTTGAAGACCATCAGCGTGCAGCGCAGTCTGTGCTGGCTGGGAAGCAAGCAGCACGTCAGACTCCTCAGGGCACGCTCAGTCAACAGCTCTGCAATTCTAGCAGAGAAGCCCTTTCTCACCCGAGACAAGCACGCCTTATACTTAGCAAAAGGACTCAGGATTACAACATGAAAGGGAAGGTGGGATTCTGAGTCACTGAGTATTCTGGATGTCCAATTCTCATCCATTTTCATTAGAACTGTGCACTTGTCTATTTAACAGACTCACAAACTGATGAAAAGTTGAACAGCTTTGCGTAAAGCTGTACAGATACAGAAGTTAGTCAAGGAGATCTTTCTGTCTGGATGGACACTTGCCTCCCAGACCAGTTAAGGACACAGGAGCACGTGCAGTCTGCTGCAAATTTTCTGTGTAATGCAAATTTTTTGTTTCACACAGTCTTTCCAGTTGCTCTTTTGTTTGCTCCTGAAGACCAGCAAGAATGCACCCTTCTGTTCCTTCAAAATGAAGGGGGAAAATACTTCTGTAGGCATTACAGGTGCTTAAAAAAAAAAAAAAGAAAGGAAAGAGAAGGGGAAAGGAAAGAGAAGGGGAAAGGAAAGAGAAGGGGAAAGGAAAGAGAAGGGGAAAGGAAAGAGAATGAGAGTCTTCATGTCGTATTTTAAGTAAGAGCTAAACTAAACCTGTTTCTCCAGTGAGGAATCAATATAATGAAATTAAAAGGATTCTGGCCAATGAGACAGAGAATCTCATTTGTGCCATATGCAGGAGCACAGAGAAAAAAACTGGCTCAAGCAGTTTAACCCTTCAGAAAGAAGCAGTGAAACACAGACATAACCAACTGCAAAATATCATCCTTTTCTTTAAGAACAGAAAATAAGCTACAGAGACTATCAGTGTCTCTGCCAGTTACAGAATAAACCAGCTGTTTATCCAGATACAAAGGCTTACATGTTAACACAATCTACTGTTCAGCAGAGGAAACAGATGACAGAAAAGGAACAAGAATTGCATAACAGCAGAGAATGAAAACAGAAGTGAAAGACTATTTTTCTTAAATACAACAACTTAGCACCCACAGATAGATAAGGAAATTATTCTACATACATAAAAGCTTTAAAAAAAAAAAAAAAAGAGTCAAAATTTTAAGTATAACTCTTCCGGTATCAACTAACTTATAGAAATCAATTGCTGAATTAATTACCTTGTATACAATTCCTAAATTTCTTTGGAAGCTAAAATTTATCATTACAAAGTTTCTCATTTTGTATACTCTAAAGTTATTCCCATCTTTAAAATCAGTACTAAGTTCCAATAAAATTAATTTGTAATTAAAGAGTTTTTTAAACTTAATACTTATTGCAAACTCGATACTATCATAATTGTTGTCAAACACAATTTTATGAAACAAGGATTTAACACTGTCAATTCAATGCAGACTGGTTTTTGGTCACTTTTTAATGGACACGTGTTTTAAAAGAGATTAGAACATACCATGCTAAACTATTTTGTGTCCCATTTCCCCCAAATTAGCAGCACAAGAGCCCTCTTAGTATTTCTATACTTCCACAATGGAAACACGAACGTAATGTTTCCATCCAAGACTCAATCTAGAGATGCTCTTCTTAAGCTGGATGGTCTAGTCTGCCAAGGCTAAGAAATTCCTGTCAGCCTTGGTTTTCACTAAGGAAAACATTGATTGCCACTACAGTTTGTTCATGCCATTTTCTAGGATTGAGTTTGACTGCCTCACGGGGACAGGCATTCCCTAAATACCAGCAGTATGATGTATATACATCCTTCTAAAAAGTCTGTACTTGAAGCAACAGAACACCAGTACAATGCTGACTGCAATTAATAGCATGCCTACTACATTTACTTACTCCATCCTAAATTCTGGCACCCACCAAGAAGAGTAACATTTTTTTAGCAGCCTCGTTGTAGTAACAGCAGACTCTTTCCCCCGTAACATAAAAGCTCAAGGAGATATTTGGCTTCTAAGACAGACCAGCTCCTAGCATGTCCCTTCTATAGGAAAAATTCATGCATCGTCTAGCATCCATTTTTTGTTGGTTTGAGGTGCTGGTTGTTTTGCTGTTTATTTTGGGGGGAGGTTTTGGAGGAGGTTGTTGGTTTTTTTGGTTTTGAGCTTCTAAGTTGTTCAAGGAGGCACCTAACAGATTTGTAGTAACCACTTCTCCATGTCCACAAGTGCTGACTGGTCCATGGATTTTCATTTTGTTCCTTGGGATATGACCATGTCTGCATGGATCTCTTTTGCCTTGATCTTCCAGATTCTGCATCTTGGGTGGAGGGTCTGTAATGGACGACTGGGGAATTCAACAGCAGAGTAAGTTTCAAACTACCACCTCACAAGAAATATTACTGTACTAAGTCTGCTGTATAGGATGTATTTTTGATAGGGCTATAGAGTTTCTTCAGCAGTAGTCAAGTACATTATTTAATGAACCATGTTGACATCCTGCACGTTCAGCATCTCAGTAATCGGAACACCCTGCCCAGTTAAGAACCAGTTCAAAGCACCATTGAAGCCAGGCTCAGTGACTCTAAGTAGTAATGAAGTCAGTCAGCAGTGCTCAATAGCATGAAAGCTATACTGCTTCAAGTAACACGTATCATTCAGAGACAGCCATGGCTTTCCATTCAAAGGTATCACAATTTTTTGTATTCTAAGAATTTTGTAGAATTAAGACCTTGATGAAATTACATTTCATTATTTCAAAGCAACCAAATAGAGGAATTAGAATAATAGGTTTCTTGGCATTTGTTGTTTATTTTGGACAGTAAAAGATTTTTTTTTTCTTTTTTAAATACCAACTGTTTTTCAAGCAATTTAGAAACAATTGAATTTTTTTAAAATGAAATAAAATTTGCCAGATTTCCAGTTTCAGAAAAAGAGATTATGTGCAAAAAGTTTTGAGATATGAGTAAAGCCCATGACATTCATAGCATTAAAAGATCCCAAACAGAGCTCAGTATTTTGCAGCACCGCGTTAAAGAACAAATGGAAAAGAACAAAATGAAACCAATGGAAAAAATCTGACCCTGTGTAGGAACAGAGACACTACTACAGCTTTCCACCTCTGTGAACACAGCAGATACTCAGAGCTTCGTAACACCACTTCACAAAACATGCAGTCTACAAGAAAGGTAGAACATTAACAAAGAAAAACTGTAGTTTCCCCATAAACTGTGAGAACAATTCCACTCCCACAGCCAGCTGGTACACCCAAACTCAACAGCCAAGAGCCCAGGGGATGAACAAAAGCTCCGGATCCAGCAATAGCGAGGCAGTATCTACGTAACACATGGCTACTGCTCAGTCTTCAGCAGTGATTCCCTAGAGTGTGAAAAATAAGGAGGATAATGTACAGAAGAATCACAAGGAAGAGCAAGAGTTAAAGCGCGTATGTCCATCAACATGCAAGTGTCATGAACAGATAGGATTTATACATTCTCCACGTTAAAAAGACAGGATTAATTTTAAGTAGTATTTGGCATACAACTCTGCCCCAGTTAAAAAGGCCAAAGCTGTTCTTATCTAGCCAAAGCAAAGCCAAGAACTGCTCTTCTGTTTGTGGAGAAACATTCTCCAAAATCCACAATTAATTTATGACTGTCAATATTTTGATGTAACGGGGTTTAAAAGTTACACCTCTAGCAACAGAAATTACAATAAAGAAAACAAAAACTGTTTAATTAAATTAGATTAATTAAATGCAAAACTTAACACACTGTCAGGCACCTCAAATGGAAAGCTGAGGTCTGGCTGCACAGGATGTTTTTTCCACGAGATTTGGATCTCATTTGGCACATAATTTGTAAGCATCACCACACAGCAAGCCACTTTTCTCATCTTCAGGTTTTCCTTAGTAGCATTCAGTGCAGAAAGCAGGACCTTTGCTTAGGGAGAAGAATCCCCATTCTGTACTGAATGCAGCTCCACATTCTCCTCAGCACTTCCTTCACCATCAAAAGCCATTCGTGTCCACTGTTCCTCCTTCACCCTCTGAAAAAATGATGTTATGCCACCTGTACGGACTGTGAACTTTAAGTTTGTGAAGTTTAGTTTAATTAAATGAACCACGGTGTAAAGACATACACTCATCTTTCCAGGGGGAGCAAGCACAAGTGTGAAACTCTCGAGTCAGTAACTTTCTAAACTAAGTTCTGTAACACATAGTAGTTTTCCTAAGGAAAATCAAGTCCTTGTAGAAGCATCTACTCGCACAATGGTTTTTTTCTAACTCAACTGTAAAGTTGCTCAACAGCTGAAAATTCAAAAACTTTTCATTTTGTCTTCAAAATAAATGCTTGACTTTTTTTTCTAAAGTTGTGAGGAAGCAAGCCTTTGTCAGTCACTGCTAAAATGTGGGCAAAAGGTAATGTTTCATCGTAGCTGTGGGTTATAAACCATAAATCAATATGCTTTCAATACCACACTCATGTTCAATATTTTTTCTATTGACAGCCATTTCTTATAATCATTTGATAGCCATATTTTATACTTATTTGTATACTCATTTTAAGATTAGCTTGTGAATTTGTACCTTCTGCTACGTATGCATTTTAGGAGAAAAACTGTGTTCACAAAGCAATACAGGACCCCTTATTCTTTGTACCAGTATCCGAGTCACTAGTTTGGATCTTCATTACGAAATTCACTTATTGAACATATTTATATTAGAGAAAGATCAAGTTTTTCAGAGATAAAATTATGAAAAAGCTTAACATCTTTATCCTGCAATAGAGGATCCAAAAAAAACCAGGAACAAGATTCACAAACAGCAAAATCTTTCTCTTCAATTCATATGGACATGGTTTTGCAGTAATTATATTAAAAGAAAATTCCACTCCTTCGAGGTGCAAGATATTGGTTTGTGCCAAAGAAAGCTCACTTTCCAGCAAGAGATACTGAAGATACAGGTAGTGACAAAAAAAATTCCAACATTTTCGTCATTCCGAAAAGATTTAGGAGGGACACTAGTCTTATTCAACTAGTAGTAACAAGTATCTTGTGAGTAAAGTCATCAACAAAAAGCACTTAGCCAATGAGATTAAGCTTTTCTGATATACTTCCCAATGAATACACTTCAACCTCTACAACATCAAAGAAATAGATTGGTATTTCTGTGCCATCCTTGAATGTCACCAGCATATCAGCCAGTCACCTAGAAAAGCACCTAGAGAAGGTGAATTGAAGAGGAAAAAAACAAACAACCAACACAGAGGGTGTATGTTTTGTTTGCAGGGTATGGCTTTAAATACCATCTCATTTATTAATATTCCTGTAGGTTTGCCAGAGCTCACTAGCCAGACACTTTATTCATTTCTTTAAAGTTAGTTCAAGTCTGCAATGTGAGTCCTCTTAGTATAAGAGCAACTTGCAGGAAACCAGGTGAACCATAAACTTTTCTGTTCAAATGAAAAATTACAGCTCAATGTAACATCAGTTCTCTGTCTCCCCCCATCCTCCTTCGGCATCTAAACAAAAGAACACACAACTACTTTCAGAATCCTAGTAGAATAATGAATAATTATCCTGATAGAGTAACTTTCTTAAATGCTGTAGGAAGTAGTATTTTAAAAGAATTAAAGAAAATATGATGCCAACTTCTGACAAGAAAATAGAAATACCTGAAAGAACAATGAAAGTAAGTAGAAGCTTAGACTTCATAAGGTTGTCAGTGTGCTAGTTAGTAATTTACCTTGCAATCTTTACATCTTCATAATAAATGTACTATTGGATGGATTATCCATAGTATCTTTCAGACAAGGGAATTCATTCATCATCATTAGGATGTACCTCCAATAGAACCACTTAAAAAGATGTCTCTCTCACTTAAGAAAATTTCAGGTCTACGCCCCTGCAGCTATAAACAGATGACTAGACTCAGACAAATAAATTACCAGTTTACTGCTGGTGAAAATACATTTAATGCTTTTAGGGAATTATCTGGAATCAAATTTTGAAGTGAATTTCCTTACATCAAATCAACATCAATTCACGTAAACAACAGAACATCTTTCCACTGCCTATCTGCTTCAGGAAATCCTCCCCATCCAGGCTGATCTCTGAGATCACACAATATTCTGCCTCAGTGCAGCGAGAGGATCGACTTCTCTAACACTGTTGCTGTGTTACAGCGTCCAGCCTCTCAGATTGCCTCCCTGTGCCAACGGGTACATCCACAGCACACACTTCAGCAGGCTTGGGGAACAGTCCACAGACTGCACCTTTCGGCTCCGAGCTTCACAAAAGACAGGAGCGTGTAATTCCTCATGCCATTGTTGTAAAATCTTTACAACCACTTAAGGAAAAGAAACTCAGCTAGAACCACGGCCTTGTCACCAATCCTTGTGCGAACCTGTGTGATTTCTGCTACCACATGCCCACGGGATAAATAATGAACTACCTCTTGTTTTGGCAGAACAAAACAGCTTCACGTGTGCTGGAGCAGACGGATGAGAGAGCCTGATGAGAGCCCAAGGTAAAGAATAACTAAAATAAATAATAAATTTCAAAAGGCTTCCCGGAGGGAAACAGTAAGCATTGGCAAAGGCAGGGATTCCCCGTGTGTGAAAAGGAGATTGCCTTACAGAGAGTACCACGGAATGGGATGCAAGTCAAACCGCTGATTTTGTTTCCCTTTTCATTCCAACCCATGGAAGGAGACAGAAAAAAACAGAGAAAGCAATTATCACTTACACACTCAGCAAACCACAGATGACTGAAACATTTATTATTTATCTCCAGCCTTAATTTTTAAAGAAGCAGGTAGCTATTCAAACAGAAAAGAATGGAGTCCTGCAAACCCCACAAACTAACCAAAGCTTCTTTCAAAACGTACAAGGAAGATAAGAGCAAAAACCTCCTCCTTTATTAATTTCAAACAAAACCGTGAACAATTTTTGTTATTTCTTTGACCTGATACCGACTGCATAAGGGTCTCCTGCAGGAAGACACACACCAATAAGACCCCCTACACCCTCACGCCCCACCCAAGCCCTCCAAGCAGCACGACCCACGCAGGCAGCGCTTCAGGACCGAAGCACTGAGGAATCATAAGATCATCCTATTGACTGAGGCTTCTCTGTTTCTCTTTTTTTTGTTTGTTTGTTTCAGTTTGGTTGAAGTGTTTTTCCAGCACTTAACTGCTCACAGATGGGATATTTGCAGAGAACGTACGCAACGCCCCACAGAGACCCCATAAAACTCCCATAAGCTTTAGTTATGTCAGGAGAAACGCACGCAATGCTTCACTGGTGAGCAGATGCTGATTGCTCTCCGTGTGTAGGAAACGGTGCTGCATTATCGCAGTGTTCCTGCTAAATCTGAAAGCAGGAGAGGGTTTTGTTTTAAAACAAAGCTGTCCTCGCTCATTCACACTCTCGCTTTCATTCCCAAATAAGTCACAAGCACCAAAACACGTGGGTCTGCCCAGCCTGCCCAGCGGTGAGGCTGCAGGGTCAGTGTGTCACCGGCATCCATCTAGGGCCCCCCATGATGATTGGGGAGCCAAAGTGCTCCCAGAACTAGTCCTCCTCCTGTCAGGATGGCAGCCATAGGCTGAGGCTTTTTGAAGCCTTCAGGAGCTGCCAGGGATCTGACTTTCCATCCCGAGGGTCATCAGGGTTGAATCACTATCCTCTGCCTCTTGACTGGGTCTTGGGAGAAGTTCATTCCCATAGCCCTTTCCTGCAATTGATTCCTCCTGGTGCTTCCACACCCATACCTTCCCAACCAAATCACCTCTAAGACTGCTACTGCAATCCTCTACACATGAAATAGGAGAGATCAGACCCCAACTGACTTACTCCAGCTACATCTCAGCTCATGACTAGTACAAGGGACTAGGAAAAGGTATCTTCTGAAAAATAAAAGCCATTTGGGGTGAGGATGCAACAAATAGACTATTACAGAATTTTCTTCCTAATCCCTTTGTACTTAGCAGATATCCTAAAGTATAAGGATATATTTTCTCTTTTAATCCCATCTAAGGAAATATTTTCTTGGATTTAAAGTTTTTTTAAAGCCTGGTAATCTTTTTGCCCTCCAAATGTAATTTTTTTTTTTTTTACACAAGTTTATCTGCAGTTACTTATGCTTCGCATAAATAAGTTAATCAGCCTTTTTTATAAGAAGGCCTTAACAACATTTTAACGTCCGTAATTTTGCTCCGGGAAGGTATCAGCCAGGCACAAAGGAGTAGAGACTTCCACAACCCCATGCACACAAAGCTGGCTCCTATTGCACTCACTGTTTGCAGCCGACTTATTCCACTGCTCTTGCTTCTCGTCTCACGTTAGGGGAGTAGGTGGCCAAATGCAGGACACTGGAGGAAGCACCAGCTTTCGATTAGAAGTTTCATCCCCATCTGCAAATTTATACTCCCTAGCTACGTAGGTTTTTCAGTTTGCTTGATTCTTTTCCAAGCATTCCTTGATGTAACTCGGAATCAGCCTTCCAGCTGAACTGGTTTCTCGTGCAGATAGCTGATGCATTTATTCATTAGCTTTAGTGAAGCCCTAGGCACAGTGACAGCATGAATAATAGAGAGTAAAGCCAACATGCTCAAGAAATACTGTAGTTTATTAAGGAAAGTAAATAAGTTGTGGGTGGGGTGGGGGGCTGTTCCCTTTCTGTTTTTAAGAAATGTGTGTAATTTTGACAGACGGGATAAGTAAGCTCCATTTTTTTCCCTAGATGTGTGAGTATTTGGCCATCTATCAGTTAAAATATGCATGGCACGTTCTACTCAAGCACTCCCATAAAACTGCATACACTTTTATTGGTTTAGATTTGGAGAAATAAAACTACCTGAATGTTAGTCCTAAAGCTTATTTATTCTCTCTGATCTCCAATAATTTTGCTCATAATGGGTAGAAGAGGTCAGCAACAGCCTGAATTCATTAGTCCTATAAACTTTAAATGTAATGCCACAAAACAACATAAGCAGTAACAAGTATTCTTATCAAGTTTAAATATCTTTAAATTTTTCAGCCAAATATTTTTTATGTGCAGTGTAGCTTACCGTCTACGCTAGGTAAAGAGAATCCTGACCTAAAACACCTCCTCTACCTCCTGAAGAACTGTTTATCTAGTATTTTTCAGCAAAGTTCAGGTCTTATGGTCATTCCAGTAGGATTCATCCAATGAATTCAAAGGTAGGATTTAGGGGGGGGGCAAGAGGAGGGCTTTCCAGTGTACTGCAATTTAACAGTCATTTAGAGAAAAAAAAGGTGTCAGCCTTTGTCATCTTCTCACTACTGTCTTAATAATAAAAATCCAAACAGACACAATGCTTCACTATGAACTAAACCCATATATAAAAGGTTCTGAACAGCTACAAATAAATATACCGTTCCTTTTTTTCTTTTTTCTTTTTTTTTTACCTAACAAAAAGAAAGGAGAAAATATTTTGTACGCAGATCATTCAACTAATGATCTGTATTCAACTAATTCACAGGATATAGTATTTCCTTTATGGTTTATATTCATTGTCAAATTACCTTTAAAATACCATAACTGCATGGTTGTGTAAATTCCAATTTCAGAAGTGCACAGTGGGGTTAAAAAAAAAAAAAAAAATATCTTGATGACCCCCATATCAAAGTGTTCCACAGGTTTATATAGCACAAGATCCAAGTGAACACAGAAATCACTGGCAAATAAGCAGTAATTTTGCTAAAGTTTACAATGGAAACAACATCCAATCAATGCACGTACTAGCTGATGAAGCTGGTCATTGAATCAGACATTTCAAAAGACATTTTAGCATTTTTATGCTAGTTTTTAGCCATCTGAACATTATATGACTATAACAACATGCAGACCACTTTTTCCCTATAATGTATAATGTCATTTTTCTGATTTTTTAAAAAATATTTACAGAGTAAATAGCAATACCCACAATTAAACTGAAGTGCCTGAGATCATTAGGCAGTATGTACACAGTCACTCCTCCATTAGCTCCCTCTTTCACTTGAACAATGGAAGATTATTTACAGATGCAAAGAATCAGCAGCAGCCCCTCTTTACTTACTACAAATTGTTACCATAAAAAGCAATGGACAATTGCAAACAGGAAAAAAAAAGGAAAAGAGACAAAAAATTGAAGAAACTGGAAAGAATGCAGCAAGAAACAAACAAAAAAAGCAAACACAGAAAAAATTACCCTACACAACTAAACCACCCAGTAAGAACTAAATTAAATATATAACCTTATAATAGATTAAACTGGTTTTTCCCTTATTTATCCTCCCAATATCTTGTCAGAGCTAATCCAGCACTACCAGTAATTATTTAATAATGACCTACCAGTCATTACTACCCTATACTGAAGATCCTTATGACAAACAGTATTTCTTCCAGAATTGCAAAATGGAAAAAACTCCCCCAAAATCAGAAGGGGCTGTGCAATTTGATGTCACAACAGCTACACCCAGCAATAAGGGCTCCCCCTGCCAGGACACACTTGAGTGGAAAAGTTACGCACAGTCCTTCTCTTATTTCAGTCTTGCACTCCTCACTTAGATTTTTTGACCAACAAAGTGTCTTTCTTCAGAGGGAAAATGTGACTCTTTCTTTCTTAATATAAAAGTCATCCGGGCTTCTCTGGGGATCTACGAGGGGAAGGACTAGGGAGATGTATGTCAAAAGCTCTGGTCACCTCAGATCTCCATGGGCCAACGCAGTCACTCTCCTTGAACGCCACACGCTTTCCTTGCTACTTTACATGCACAAATCAGGAGGCAAACAGGGTGTCTGGGTTCACTGTAGGTAGCAGCATACTCAGAGCAGGGCAGATTTTCTTTGGGTGTGGCAGAATTGCAGGATTACATGCAGAGATGACTTCCACCATCACCGACAACTTGGTATCCCCCAGCCAGCAAAATGCTTCCGTCTTGCACTTGAGCGCCAATGCTTCAATTAAAATACATTGCTATTTTGTTTGCAACGCCATAAAAATACGAATAATCCAGACTATAACAAGTATCTACATCCTCCAACGTGACATAAAGAAAAGCTGTTAATATGAGGACACCTTTCACACTCATAGAAACACACCTCAGCCAACAGACCCAGCAGAGAGCCTGTGCTTCACGTAAGCCTTTGTAAAGCTTCCAAAATACTAGCAAGTTAAGATTCATACGACCCGTAGACTTTCTGCTGAACATACGAAAAGGGCATATTTCACAGCTACAGCAGAAACCCAAGCTCCTCACATCAGCAAAAAGCCCAGCAAAACACAGAAACAAAGAGACCGGCCCTTGCTCGCCGACTCCAGCGAAGTCACCCGACTGCATTGATGGACCATGTAATGGGCTTGCAGCTTTGATGAATACTCACCCTTACGGGCCTCTACTTCACCTTCTCAAGAAGTTTCCACAAATCCTATGTGAAGTTATCTGCGGCACAATTCCTCTGCTTGGCCACAAATCATTTGCTACACCCTTAAAGTAGGATTTTATTTTACATCGGGGGAAAAAAACCTGCGTCTCTGAGATGTCCCATTGTAAAGAGAAGCACAGAGTGCAAAAATGGTTCAAAAGGATTTTTCCCCCGTGTTAAAAAATCATATACTACAATGCAATACCCCTGCTATTGAAACAAAATGTTTAACTTTACTGTATGATCAACATTTCAGAAACTCCACCTCTCAAAACTTGGCCCCTAAAACAAATTTTCAGCATTTGTGATACTTAAGTTTACTGAAACACCCAGGAAAGATCATTTCAGTTTTTGAAAGGTTGAAGGCTGAGAACGAGTGAGTTTATTTAAAGGTATATTTGAAGATTGCTATTGACATTTGAACACGCGTTTACTCTGTGCACAGCAAAATAGCTTGGCTCTGTCACCCAGACACCTGAGAAATCGCTTCTAAATAACAGCAGATGGAGTAATCTCTGTTCTCCAAAAATGAGCTGCAGAAGCTTATTAAGGCTCTGCAGTTAACGTGCAACTTCACATTCTTCCTCGAACTTCAAGATAAATGTGACATTAAATGAAAGGACACATTTTAATTTAACATTTAGGAGCTAATCTTGACTAATGGTAACCGTCTGAACTGGATGCAAATGACAAATAGTTGGTGTTCGTCTGCAAGTGGTGTTCCTGCATCAGAGATACACTCAGCTGAGACTGAATAAACACACTCCAGGTCTTCATAAAGTGGAAGCAGCTGCAGTGACAACCGATTTTTCACAACTTCAGTCCCTGTCTCCTTGTAGGTAACAGAAGCCGCTTCGATCACGTGCTAAAACTAATTAACAAGCCCAATAACCTACACCACAGCAAATACAAATGCCAGCTTTATCAGTGAGAGCAACTATCGTAACTCCTGCACTGCAATTCCCCAGCAATTTTGAAAGCGTTTTATGGAATCAGATAAGCAGATCCGTCTGCGTATCTCAGATCCGCACGCTGAGCTTTCACCCCATCGTTTTCATTTTGTTGCCAAGGCAGGTAATCTGGGCTCTGGACAGTAGACAACAGCATCAAAATACAACAACTAATTATTGCGGGAGCGGCACAGCTCAGCGGATCTCACGGCATCGAAAATAAGATTACGTCTTCACGCAGTGCTCCAGAATGGGAGATTTCTGCATTGCCTTCCATAACTTCATGCTAAGCAGGAGAATTTTCTGCTTCCGTGGCAGGAAAGCGGACTGCGATAGAGCCCACGGTACGGGGGTAGGAAGAATGAAGTGCTGTTAACAGCAGCATTACCAGGACAACACAGGCCACAGCAGGAAACAAATCCTTTTTTTGTGACTTTCTTGCCCTCCATAGCTGAGGTATTTGAGAAGAACAGGGTCGAGTGGATCCTCATTCACGAGGGATGAAAAACGACATCTTCTTCAGAGGGTCCGAAACAGACCGCATCTTGAAATAGCTGAAGATTATGATTTTTGGTCAAGCATCACGGAGCACTTGGAAAGCACATTAAAAATTAGGAAACCGCTGTACAGCAGGACGTCCATTCATCTTTCCCTTTGCTAATTATCAAGGGGTCGAGCCTCCCAAAGCAAGCCAAGCACTCTGACAGCCGCCAGATGATTCCGACTAAGAACAAGAACACCAAAGCCTTGCTACATCACGTCGTGGCAAACCTAAGCTTCCTAATGCCAAGTGCTGTAACGGCATCCCAAGTCAGCAGACGGAGAGCTGAATTAATCTCCACCGTCACGCGCGGGCTCAGTTAAAACCGCAAGAGAGGGGAGACAAAAAGATGGTGTTATCATCGCTCGGCGCTATGGAGCGGCACCTCGCGTGAAGCGCGCTTAGTTCACAGCGCTGCTGTCGGCAAGACCCTGCGAAGAGCATCTGAGCGCTGGAGTTATTCAGGAGCTAAACGAACGCCAGAAAAGCCACGTAGAAGATAAAGGGGCAGCAAAAGAAATTTGCGCCTCTCTTTTCCTCTAACGGGACTGTAAAATCGGGCTTGAGAACAGAGAACCCTCGCTCACACTGCCGGAAGAGAGAGAAGGGAGCTGAGGATCCTTCCTGGGCTTTCATGGATCAAGACATATATCCTCTAAATGCCAAAACCCAGCAGCAGTATAAAATGGAGCAAAGGCATTTCACAGGCAATACCCTTCCAGAACACATAGTGAAGAGACCTGCTGTAAAAATGACCTCGACAGATATTAAACTGGCAGGTGTTCAGCATGCATCTGGGAGACAGACAAAGCACTACTAATCTCAAAGAAAAATAATGCAGCGTGATAAAGTGACATCTGGCCAGGCACAGGAAAAATACTGTAAAACATGCATTCTTCCCTATTTGCTAAGTAAGCAAGGAATCCTTCAATCACCCACATCAAAAGCAGGTTCAAAAGATGACAAGGAAAATATTTGAAACATGGGTGAGTGACTGTGTTTTCTGCTTCCCGAGAAAGGATGTCAGTGCACGTGCCTCTGATCCTGCCCATGTTTATCAAGGGAGTGGCTATCTGTGCACAGGAGAGAGCACATTTTTTGCAAGTAGGATTTTCAAAGTGAGAAAAGTTCTACCGACGTCATTTCAGATCACGTTTGAATCGGGATTTGTTCTTTGGTTCTCTTCTAGAGCATTTCTGTTGTCGGTTTGTGAGGCATTTGCCCGTTTTGAATCCGTTCAAAGAAGAGATGGTCTTAAATAAAAACCAACCAAAAGAAGAGTGAGGACTCTTTGCAATGGCACACAGCAAGTGCCTATGTGGAAATAGGTGGCTTTGGGCACCAAGAACATAAGCATTAATTATTCTGAAGATAGAATCAGTTTTTCTTAGACTAAGTAAAACAAACAAACACAAACAAAATAAACCTCCCACAAAAAACACCCCAAAGCTCCCATCCAACTAAAGCTAAAATGCCTTTCTGAAACAGTCTGAACTTCAGTAATAGCCAAACATGCTATATTAATGGGTGTTTATTTGGAACTAACAATTGGGTTATTTAAACAGCCTTGAACAGAATTTAAATTACTTTTTATACTCTCCAATGTGCTTCTTTCCAAACTTCCTACTATATTTCTGAATGCTGACAAAATACTGCTTCATGTTTTCCATAAGTCAATATATTTTGCCAGTTAGAACAAAAATAACAAAGCAACAACAACAGCAAGAAATAATAACAACAACAACAACTCCCACCAGGGTATTTTTGGAAGATGCGTATTTTATTTGTATGAAATAAAATAATCAAATGTGAGGTAAAGCTATTAATTAACTGCTAGTGTCATAAAACTAAGCCCACTACCTCTTCTGTTAAGTCAGAGTGAATTTTAATAGATTTACCATAATGATGGATGCAGAAAGGGAACTGGACTGAATCTTGTCCTGATTACTTCAGCTTGGGGATGTTTCAAGACCCCTTATGTAATTCTCTCTCATTTCACCTGACATTTCAAATGCTCTTTCAAGCATGATTTGTATAAATTGAGAAAGCATCTTCAGTTCCCCTTTCTGAAAGCCTTATCTTCAGCACAGCAGTTCCCCTCCCGCCCAGAGTGACAGCTCTAGACCCAGCCCGTGATGCAAAAGCTGCTCCTTGCACCTTTCAGGAGAAAAAAAATCACCCAGACCACACAGCCAAACAACAGTATAAAACCCCCGAGTCCCTTGACAAAGCCCAAACCTGCTCAAGAAAAGCTACACGTCATTTAAATGACTTCACAATTTATCCACTGCTTAAGAAAGAAGCTTTGATGAATTAGCTAAAGCCCTCAGAGAACAGTGCGAGAAGCAACAGAAAGAACAAGGGCTTGACTTTATGACTAGCAGATAGCTGCTCGGGGAGCCAGCAAGGAGCCCTTCAGAACACAGTGGAAATTGCTTTAAGAAGTTGAGACTTCACTTCTTCCTGGAGCAAGCAGAAGACCACAGTCAGAGTTTCTTCCAAATTCTCTGAAAAAATATCTGGGTGCTTATATTGCTACCAAAAAAGGAATCAGCACTAGGCCCAGTCCTATTCAACGTCTTTCTTGATGACCTGGCTGTGGGGACTGAGTCTGCCCTCAGTAAATGTGCAGATGACGCTAAACTGGGAGGGAGTGTCGATCTGCTGGAGGGTAGGAGGATGCTGCAGAGGGACCTGGCCAGGCTGGGTCGATGGGCCAAGGCCAATGGTATGAAGATCAACAGGACCAAGAGCAGGGTCCTGCCCTTTGGCCACAATAACCCCAGGCAGCGCTACAGGCTGGGGGAGGAGGGGCTGGAGAGCGGCCTGGTGGAGAGGGACTGGGAGTGCTGGGTGACAACTGGTTGAACATGAGCCAGCAGTGTGCTCAGGTGGCCCAGAAGGCCAATGGCATCCTGGCTTGTATCAGGA